>CAUYQV010050588.1:0-32555 GCA_963574575.1 Galagoides demidoff
GTTTTAAAACAATAACTGAGAAAATGACATGAAGGCTGTGTTGATCAGTTTGATGGAAGTATTTCGGATTGCATGTGAAAACCCCACACTGTACCCCAGAAGTGCATTAATGTACATAGTTACCATTCAATAAAAAAATTAAATTAAATTAAATTTTAAAAAAATAGCCGGCCATTGTGGCAGGCACCTGTAGTCCCAGCTACTTGGGAGGCTGAGGCAAGAGAATTGCTTAAGCCCAAGAGTTTGAGGTTGCTGTGAGCTGTGACGTCACAGCACTCAACTCAGGGTAACATAGTGAGACTCTGTCTCAAAAAAAAAAAAAAAAGATGTTGAATAATGAATGAGCAAGCAACAGAGGAGCCTTGGGGAGGAAGGGAGGAATCAATGGAGCCTGTACAGCATTGGCCGGGGCAGTGGAAGGGGCACAGGTGCTGCCTGGTCTGCACCTGCGAGTTCCAGGCCTGATCATCACACCACCACTAGGGGCGCCCGTCTCCTCCAGAGCTTCCCAGGGTCAGGGACCCACATCACTTGGGTTGGTGTGTCCCTGTTACACTCCTTTCCTGAACCTTGCCCTCCCTTGCCCACTGTTTTCCACACCTGACGGGCAGCCTCCAGAGTCCCTTCCCTTCATCCCAAACCTGGAGGGCAGATGCGCAGCAAGCAGACAAATCTGATTTCTAAAACAGGTTTAAAGGGCTTTTCCCAGAGACCCTGAGCTCATTTCTCCTTTCTGTGTCTCCAAAGTGCCAAGGCAGCAATTTGGATCTCAAACGCCCTAGTAGAGGTGCAGCCAAGTTCTTTATTGCACGGAATGAATTTGTTATGTGGGGATTCTTTGGCCTAAAGGATGGCTTAATGTCCCGATGTCCCACTGCATCCCAGCCTGGCGAGGGCTCAGAAGCAGGAGAGCTTCCTTCCTTGCCCCTTTCTGAGAGGATGGCTGAGTTGGACTGAGGGCCCCTGAGGTGGGGGAGAGCTCACCTACACATTCTAATCCTGCTACCAGCCAGTCCTGTCTATGGAGTGTTTTGCAAGCTCAGAGAAACCAAGTCATTTGTCTGAGGTCCCACAGCAAGGATGAACTTGGCTCCCAGGCAGATCTGACCTCAAAGTCCCTGGCTTTTGACCCTAAGATCACACTGCCTTAGCCTGGTGAGCCCCTGGGCCCAGCTGCTCCAGGGCTAACATGAGTCCCCCACCCCAACTCAGGGAGGGGACTTATAAGATTTCAGGAGGACTTATAAGATTTCAGCAGGACTAAGCCAGAAGCCAAAGGAAACTGTGGTCTGGCGCTGAGATCCCTAGGTCCCTGCCACCCACAGACTGCTCCATCTCTCTGCCTCTCTCAGAAGACAGTCAGAGATTCAGCAGCCTCCTGCTTGCCTGAATTCGGCTCCTTTTGGAGGCAGAAGGGCGGCGTTTTGCCATCTCTGGTGTGGGGCTTTATCTCTTAGAACTCTGCAGTGTGTATGAAAACCTGTGAACCAAGGGAAGAGAAAGGAAGATTAAAGGGGGAGAGGTTTAGAATCTACAGGGCTCCCCGTGCTTGGCTGAGCTTCTCCTGGAAGCAGGTCTGCAATCTCTCTATTAGACAACCCGCCATCCACCAGCTCTAGGGCTGAGAGGGTCTGGGCCCCACCCCAGCCTCAGGCCCTGAAAAAGCAGCATGGGAACACAGAGGAGGCAAAACGCAGAACTGGGTTTCACTTGATTAAAAATCTAGTGGATGTGGGGTGGTGCCTGTGGCTTAAAGGAGTAGGGCGCTGGCCCCATATGCTGGAGGTGCCCGGTTCAAACCCAACCCCGGGCTAAAACTGCAAAAAAAAAAAAAAAACACACACACATGTTTCTTCCCCACATGTCCAACAGACTTTTTTTTTTTTTTTGAAAGTTTTTGGCTGGGGTTGGGTTTGAACCCACCACCTCCAGCATATGGGGCTGGCACCCCACTCCTTTGAGCCACAGGCGCCGCGACCCTGGTCATGGCCACCCTTATCCCTCCTCACCTGTCCTGGTTAACTATCTCCAAACTTGGCAGCTCAGAACAGTAACAAGCATCTCCATCCCCATCTTTATCTCCCCCAGTTTCCGTGGGTCAGGAATTTGAGAGAAGCTTGGCTCAGGGTCTCTCATGAGGTTGCTGTCATGGGGCGGGGGGCTGGCTGGGGCTGGAGGGCCTGCTTGGGGGATGGTGCCTTCATGCAGTGCTGGCTGTTGGTGGGAGGCCTGGGTTCCTCCCCCATGTGGTGACACTCCCCCAGAGGGAGTGATACAAGAGGGAACAAGGCTGAAGTGCCCAGGGCATTCTATGAACCAGCCTCTGAAGCCTCCTCCAGTCATTTCTGTGATATCTTACAGGAGACTCAGGTCGGCCCTACTGAGGATAGGGGAAAACCATACACGAATGTCAATATTGGGAGTGAGGGATTACTGGGGGTCGCCTCCATGGGCAGCCCTGGGCAGGACAGGCCTGGGTCTGCAGTTTCAGGAAAGCTAACACTCTTACCCAGAAGCGGGGTCAGTTGTCATAACACCTTTCAAGACAGCCTTCCAGTGGTGACCCCTGAGGCTGATGGCAGGCACATTGTGGTGCTGACCCTCTCTTGGGGAAGGGGGTCTGGGGTCCGAAGACCATGGACTGTCTCTCAAACCATGGACTTTACCCTCCCTGGCCTTCGTCCAACTGCCCACATGCTTCTGGAATGGTTATCCTCAAAGCAGGCCAAAGTGTGCCCTCCAGCAAGTCCCAGAGACACTGCCAGCTGGACAGCCCACACTCAGCAGGGACCAGCTGTGCCAGCAACGTCCATGCAGGAGGCTGGGGGCCTTCTCAGAAGCTAGTGTGCTAGTTGAGGGACCCCAGCCAGTCTGTACAGCCCCAGCCCAGGTCCCCAACAGTTCAGACCCGCCTGCCCCTTGGGCTGTGCAGGCCTTATATAATTGGAATGCCAGGCAGCACCTGCAGACAATTTTATCACACGCTGTATAATGTGTAAATACCATTAAGTTAGACAGATTTTCTCATTAATTTTCGGTCCCAGTGACAGACCAGGAATTAACACAATTGATTTTCCAGTCCCTACTCATTATCAATCATCTCCCAGAACTTAGTCACATTTCATCTGTTCCACCTGGGCCCCAGCATCTATTTGGAGACTTCAACATATATTAAACTAATAAAGAGCAACGGGCACTGCCATGTTGGCCCCGGAAACTGGTGGGGATGAGTGAAGAAACGAATCTGGGGAGGAAAGTGCTTCTAGGTGGGAGGAGTGGGCAGAGCATTTGCGGGCACGGGCTGCTAGCCACCAGCCGGCGGGGGCTCAGGCAAAGGTGTTGGTAACTGTATCAGTTATGAATTGCCAAGGGACAAACCACTCTCAGACTTAGTGGCTTAGGACAAGTGTCTCTTTGCTCACAATCCTGTGGTTGGCCAATCTGGGCTGAGCCCTCCTGGGCCTGCTCATGTGGCCGCTGTCAGCTGGGGGCTAGGATGGAAGGAAGGTCTAAAGCCAGCTTCACACACACGTTGGGTGGTTGGTGGGAACTGTTGGCTGGGTTGCCTAGTGGTCTCAGAGGGGATGGCTCATCTCTGCTTTGAGTGGCTTCTCACCCTTCAGAAGGCTGGACCAGACGCCATGTGGCAATCTCAGGTAGTTCCAAGTGGGTAAGAGCAGCTGCCAGGCCCCCTGACGTCTTGCTGGGAGGTCATGCAGCAGTGTCATTTTTCGTCATATCCTTCTGGTCAAAGTAAGTCAAAAGACCAACCCAGATTCAAGGGGCGGGAGAAGAGACTCCACCTCTTAATAAGAAGGGTAGGCTGAGGGCATGTGGCAAATGGTGTGCAGAAGGGATGGGAGGCTTGCTGCCGGCAGGACACCACAGTGACCACTCTGGGATCAGGTCCTGGGGCCCCCCTACGATGGGCAGTTTCTTTTCTTTTTTTTTATTTCTTTCCTTCCTTTCTTTTTTTTTTGTAGGGAGAGAGTCTAACTTTATCGCCCTCAGTAGAGTGCTGTGGCGTCACACAGCTCACAGCAACCTCCAACTCCTGGGCTTAGGCGGTTCTCCTGCCTCAGCCTCCCAAGTAGCTGGGACTACAGGCACCCACAACCACCCAGCTATTTTTTGTTGCAGTTTGGCTGGGGCTGGGTTTGAACCTGCTACCCTTGGTATATGGGGCTGACACCCTACCCACTGACCCACAGGCACTGCCCCTTCTTTCCTTTCTGTTTTTTTAGACAGAAGCTCACTTTGTCACCCTTGGCTGCGGCATCACAGCTCACAGCAACCTCAAATTCTTGGGCTCAAATGATCCTCTTGCCTCAGCTTCCTAAGTAGCTGGGACTGCAGGTATCCACCACAACACCTGGCTAGTTTTTCTATTTTTTTTGTTTAGTAGAGATAAGGTCTCGCTCTTGCTCAAGCTGGTCTTGAACTCCTGAGCTTGGGTGATCCACCCGTCTCGTCTCAGCCTCCCAGACTGCTAGGATCACAGGCATGAGCCACTGCACCTGCTGGCAGTTTCTTTTTGATCCCTCATAGCAAAAGAAGATGGCTCTTACTCCTCAATACCTTTCTCTGGTACCCATCAAAACCAGAGAGAAACGTGCATCCCAGGGACCTGAACAACAGCCAGAGCCAACTTGGAGCTAAGGGACAGCTAGCAGAGGGGAGGGGGGATCTGCATCAAATTCTTAATCCTGCCTCAGTGTAACTTCCTGGCCACCCTAATGCTTCTGGACCTTCTCTCCCACAAAGGCAAGTGGTATGTGTTCAGAAATTGCCAGTTAATTTTAGTTATCAGCAAGAGCACAAACACTTACAACACCAGATCTTTCATGGAATGCACTCATTCCAAGCCCATGTAGAAAACAACTGTGGATTATCTGCTGTTTTCTACTATCTGTGGCATCCCACCCTAGCAGATAATTTATTTAATTTCAATGATATTGTGGAAGTAATTACCATCTCTGCCTCACAAAGGGCTTTGGGTACACTTTTCATTGAGATGTAATGTATTCAGAAGACTACACGAATTATAAGTGTGTAGTTCAATGAATCTTCCCAAAGTGTTCCTGTTTAATTAGTGTCCCCTTTTAGAGCTCCCCACAACAAGGCCAACGACTCCCCTGACTTCTGACACCATAAATTAATTCCGCGGGATTGAGTATGCACAGGAAACGTGCTTTAAGCCTAGTCCCAGAAGAGATCACTGCTTTCAGGAGCCTCCTCAGGTCCTGCTCAGGGGTAAGGCTGTGGCCTTCCAACTTCTCAGGGCTCCTCCCTGGCTCAGTAATGTACGTGGCCAGTTCCTGCTCAGAACTACTCTCCCTGGTGTGTCCTCCTCAGTGCAAAGCCCTTTCTCCAGAGAGCACCACCTTGGCCACACCAAATCCGAGCACAGGAGCAGAGGAAAGGGTGGGGCAGGTGGGAGGAGGAGTGGGGGGAGGGGGAAAGGGCCACCAGAGGGAAGCAAGCCTTTGGGGCCTCTGGTCAGTGTCCTTCTATTTTCTCCTGGACGATGTTTCTCATCCAACCTTTGTCACTCGGGGGTGTGGGGCAAGTTGTCAGATGCTATGCGGTCACGCGAAGGCGGGAGAGTTGGTGGAGATGCAGTGAGGACAGGGGAACGGTGGAGAGGCTTTAGGAGTCACGGGACGCACCCTTGCTGTGTGCCTCCTGGAGCAGGAAAACACCTGGGCCACAGACAAGGTTGGGCGGGTGGGGGGATGCTGGTAGGAGGCCCTGCCCCCGCCCCCACCCGTCCACGCCAGCGCTCAGCAAGCCTGTGCACCCTCCTAGAATTAACACAAGATAATAATAATTGTCTTTATGGAAACCGTTTGAGATGAATTCTAATGGGTGTTATTATGTGACTTGTTCAGAACTTCTGCTACAGGAAGGTGAAATAGGTTTGGAATATTAAGCAGTAAGAGGTTCCAAAGGGCAGCTGTGCCTGGTGAGCACCTCCTGGCTAATCAGCTCCCTCATGCTCCGCAGGGTCTTCCCACCCCCGCTCAATGACTGGGTTTTCTCTTCTTTCATCAAAGTTGTCTGGGTGGACTGGGGTGCTTTCTACTCCTGGGAAGCCCCTAGCTGGGAGCTGAACTCACCTGCACTTAGCACCCCTGTACCAGCCGGGGCAGAGGTGTGGGTGAGGCTGGAGACCCAGATGCCACAGCCATCCCTGCCAGCAGCCACCAGCCACCAGCAGCCACATGAATGAGCCCAGCCTGAACTGGCCACCCACAGGATTATCAGCAAATAGACACACGTTCTCAGCCACTAAGTCCTAGGTTAATTTGTCATTCAGCAATTTGTACACTTACCAGTGACCTTGCCCAAGCCCCTGCTGGCCAATGGCAGCATCCTAGGGGCAGGACTATCCCTCAAGTGCACTGCCCAGGGCCAGGAGATGGACGGATCCCACTGAAAAATGGTGGGAGGGACCTATGGGGACAGAGGTGGCCCAGTCTCTGAGCTTTCTTGTTTTGAGGGTCGGAAGAGTGTCCAAATGCATTCTCCACTCCAGCGAGGGCCAGAAAGGCTGGCATAGTGCCTTGGGAATATTCCATTGCCAGTCTCCAAGCAGAACTGGGCAACCAGGGGTGTACGCGGCCAGGTCCTGCTCAGAACCACTCCCTCTAAATTCCTAATTCTCTCAAACAGCCCCGCGGTCCTCCCTCCAGGGCAGCAGCCCACGGGCCGGGCATGACGCATCTTTTTCCCATTAAAATTTACCCATCTTGTGCAGCATTCATTTTAAGGCCCAATCCTCTGTTCTCCATGGTGACAGGCACATTTTTCCCCCTCTGTGAGAACCTTCTCAGTTCTGCACTTGAATTTTACCGAGGACCTGTGGGAAATATAATGCCTTCATTCTTAGGACTGACTAATGGTGGAATCCGGGGCACCGAGGCAGGTTGATGCAGAGCTATTTAGGTGCAGGAGAGCCTCTGAGCTCCCATTAAATCACAGCTATGGCTGACCTGATATAAGAGGATGTACTGTCCTTCCCAGGAAAAGTTTTCACTGCAAACCAGCCTGCTGTTCTTGGGGGCAGAAGTAGGCCTTTCAGAATGTGCTTAGAAAATCGTTAAATGAATGAATGAACAAATGAAACAAAACTCAAACAAGAATGGCAGACCTTGATCTCATCCAATCTTCCAAACTGTGGGAGTCCAGGCAGAAAGCCAGAGGTCCCTAGTGTCCCCTCCCTCTAATATCAGCTCAGGTCCAGTCCAGGAGAGATCTCAGAGAGAAGGGACAGAGTCTCACTATGTTGCCCTCGGTAGAGTGCCATGGGACATCACAGTTCATAGCAACCTCAAACTCTCGGGCTTAAGAGATTCTCTTGCCTCAGCCTCCCAAGTAGCTGGGACTACCGGCGCCTGCCACAATGCCCAATGCAGTTGTCATTGTTGTTTAGCAGTCCCAGGCCTGGACCTGCCAGCTCCGGTGTATGTAGCCGGCGCCCTAACCACTGAGCTATAGGCACCGAGCCAAGGCATTACTTCTGAGAACTAGTCCTCAGCACCCACTGCCTTGGGCCAATAGGACAGTTTCTCCCAGATCTACCCTAGGAACACTCAGGGCAAGGACAAGGAGGGTTCTTCCCTGTATCAATTCTATCCCAAACCCCCAGTTCCACACAAGTGCAGGCTTCCGAAAAGCGCCTGAAATAGTTACAAGATTCTCTCTCCGTTTTTTGTTCCCCCCTCTTGCACTTAAGTACCTATTAGGGACAAAGGGACAGGAACAGAGGACAATAGCATCTGTTTTTCCAACAAGCCAGTGACAATGCAGATATGGGGGTGGAGTGCACGTCAGCAGTGGGGCCCAGATGCAGCCTGCAGCTGCAGGAGCAACTGGTACCATCACTTCTCAGGGAGATTATCTCCCAATCAGCCGCCCCTTGCTTGCCGGCATTTATCCTCACCCGGGAGCCATCCTTGCTGCTCTCCGCAGATCAGGCCAGCCTCTTGCTTGTTTTTTTGTTGTTTGTTAAAATCTCTGGTGGGCTGGGCCTCAGTTTCAGGAGGAACCTGGAAGCCACAAGTTCCCCAACCTCACTCCTGCCTCCATGAGGCTGAGACCAAGGACAGGACACTAGCCCACACCATAGAGCACGGTGGGAAGAGCACTGGGTTAAGAGTCAAGGGACCCGGCTTCTCCTCCCAGCTCTGCTGCCAGCCCTGTGACTTGGGGCTGCTGTATCTGCCTGGGAATACTGAGAGATGGATGCTTAACTCGCTGAAGGTGCCTCCGTTTCCTCATCTGTAAAATGGGAGCTATCATCCCTCCGTTAGGGAATTGCTCTTCAGTATAACACGCACACAGGACCCTCATTTGGTCCGAGGGCAGCGAGGATGGTGAAACGCGTCAGTGCAGTTTCTGTCGGTGAACTGTCTGAGACTGCTCAGACTTCCTGCAGTCACACTGCACAAGGCAAACAGCATCCTCCATTGCTTAAAACCGTGAGCCCCTCCCTCTGATGGGGACCCTACCTCCTCTCCCTCGTCTCCCACCCCCAACGTGAGGAGCCGGCCATGCCATGCGTGGGGGAGCTGCAGAAAGGGTTAGGGGAGGGAAAGAGAGGAGAGGCAGGAAAGAGGAGGGGAGAGGAAGACAATGGAGAAGCAGCTGTGATTCTTTCAACATTTTAAAGGCAATTTAAATTGAAAATGAGATTTTTAAAACAACAACCCATCATGCTTTTTCCTCCCCTTCAAAAGAAAGAAGTGTTGAAAATGAGAAAGATTTTTAACCAATTGAGTGCTGCATTAGCGAGCCGACTGGGTGGTGCTGGTGCTGCCATTCCGTGGCTGTGTGGCCTTGAGTGAGTCACCTAGATGCTCAGTCCCTGAAACAAGCTAGTATGCACCCGTTAAGGCCGCACGGGCCAAGGCCATGGGGAGGCTGCAGTGAGACACACTGGGAGAGGGGCTTGGCGAACCCCAAATTCTGCCCAGATCCAGAGCATAGGAGCTGTCACTGGGACTGTGTTTGGGGGGCCTAGACAGGGTGGTGTTATTCCCACTGCCACTGCAGAGAGGGACACGGGAATGATTGCCGGGGCAGGCAGTGTGTCTCCAGGGCAGGGCCTGTCCTGGGAAAACTAGTCTTCTCCCAGCTCTCAGGCAGAGGGGATTAGCTCAGCCATCCCAGCAACGACACTCCCCCGCCCAGATTCCACCGCCGCCCGCTTGGCTGCCTTGGTTATCTTCCCTCCTCATATCCCCTCTCCATTCCTTCTTGGAAAAGGCTTGGCTCTTTTCAGCGGAGCCACCAGCTCCTGCGCCCAACCTCTGTTCTGGGCTGGCAGGATAAGGAAGGGCTCCACCTCCCTGCCTCTGCCCAGAGCAGCTCTGGGCTATCATTTGCTCACAGCCCCCGTGGTTTCCTTTTATCCTCTCTGGAATTGCACGGAGACTGGTTATCTGGTAATTGAGATTGTTTTACAAGGTGTCACTCCTTGCATTGGGTTCCATTCATGTTCAGTGCCGGCTCAATTCTCAGGGTAATAACTGCCCTGTGCAGGGTGGGCAGTGTCCCTGCATGTATTTAAGTACACACACATGCATGTGGGCACCTTTTTAAAACATAAAAACAAACAACAAACATCCAGACATTTTCTGGATGTTCTTCCCTTCTTAAACTTGGACTGCAACCCCAGGATATGCCACCACTCCCTTAAAACTAGAGATTTTTGGAGGCCCCCTAAAGGGCAGGCCCCTCACGGTCACCTGCAGGACAATCTCTTTCTCCATCCAGTATTTCTTGGCACCTGATCAACAATCAGGCCCCCAGGGCTGTGGAGCGTTTGGATGAGAAGCTGTGAGCACAGAACCAATTCAATTTGGCTCAATTTTGTCTGAAACAAAATGTAACCAAATGTTGAATTGTTTTTCAGTGACAGTGGCCCCCCAGGTCACAAGTCCCATCAACTGGGCATGCCCAGATGAACCAGGTGTGCCCCACTGGTGACCCCACAGTGTGCTGGAATGAAAAATTCAACCACAGATGGAAACTAAGTGTACCCAGATCAAGGAACAGGACTAAATGAAGAACCGAGGGGTGCTCTGTTTTGCTGTGGTACAGACAGAAGACCCGAGGACCCAGTATCACCTCTTTGTGTAACCCAATCACATCATGGCGCATTTTCCTGTCCTTCTCATTATGCTCTGCCTACAAAACCTGTCCCCAGATCCCAGCTCGCGGAGATAGATTTGAATGTCACCTCTAGTCTCTTTGCCACTCAACTCCCAATAAAGGTTTTCTTTTCTCAAAAGCTGGTGCCACAGTATTGGCTTCTGAGCATGTGGGGCAGCAAGCCATTATTGCTCAGTAACAAAGGCCCCAAGACCAGGACCCCCAACTTTTCCATAGTCACCCAGTTGGTATTCCAGTCTCAGCACAGCCAGGTTTGGCTCACTGGCAGAAAGGCTACAAATGGTCATCCTTAGATTTCTGTGTGGAACCCTGTACTGGTGTCAGAGCCCCATAGGGAACTGCCAAAGGGATGCCCCACTCCTGACATATCCAGGCTACTGTAACAAAATGCCGTAAACTAGGTGGCTTACAAACAACAGAAATTTATTTCTCACAGTTCTGGGAAGTCCAATTCAAGGCAGATTTGGTAATCTGGAGAAGGCCCACGTTCTGGTTATAAATGACACCTCTTAGCTATGTCCTCACTTATCAGAAGGGGCAAGGCAATTTCTGGGGTGTCTTTTATAATCACTAATCCCATTCATGAGGACTCTACTCTTGTGACCTAATCCCCTCCCAAAGGTTTCAAAATATGGATTTGGGGGCTCAGCCCCTATAGCTCAAGCAGCTAGGGCACCAGCCACATATACCGGAGCTAGCTGTTCAAATCCAGCCTGGGCCTGCCAAACAACAATGATAACTACAACCAAAAATTAGCCGGGTGTTCTGGCTATTGGGCAGTAGGTTTCAAAATATAGATTTGGGGGCTGGCACCTATAGTCCCAGCTACTTGGGAGACTGAGATAAGAGAATTGCTTAAGCCCAAGTGTTTGAGGTTACTGTGAGCTGTGACACCATGGCACTCTACCCAGCGCAATAGCTTGAGACCCTGTCTCAAAAAAAAAATGGATTTTGGGGGACACAAACATTCTGACCATTGCATACACTTTCCCAGTGCATAGTTGTTCCTTTTCTCTTCCATCTCCCTTACTATCTTTCAAGCTCCATGAAGGCAGATATCTGGCCTTGTTCATGTTCTGTTTTTATTATTTATTTATGTATTGGAGAAAGAGTCTCACTCTGTTGCCCTGGGTAGACTGTCGTGGCGTCATAGATCACAGCAACCTCAAACTCTTGAGCTTGAGTGATCCCATTGCCTCAATCTCCCAAATAGCTGGGACTACAGGTGCCCACCACACCTAGCTATTTTTAGTTGTTGTTGTCATTGTTGTAGTAGTGTAGCAGGCCTGGGCCAGGTTTGAACCTGCCAACCCCAGTGTATGTGGCCAGCTCTCTAACCACTGAGCAACAGGCACTGAGCCTCATGTTCTGTTTTTAGTTTTTAAAATAGTTCCTGGTACTTATCGGGTGCTCAAAAAATGCTGGTTGAATGAATAAATGAATGTACTAGGACTTGTGCTGTGGGTCCTCTGCCCTTTGGCAGGAAAGTCCAAGATCATGTAAAAAGAGCCACATCCTAAAATGTTCATCAATGGGAAGAGAAAAGGGACACACTTTATGAAGTGCCTACTGCACATGAGGCACTGTGCTAAGTACTCTATGAGCACTATTTCACTTACACCTCAAAACCACCCTACAAGGCAAATACCACCATCCTCCTTTGCAGAGGAGGAACTGGAAGCTCACGACTTATCTGAGGGCATCCAGGGGATGAACAATTGAGACCAGGTATTACTATTACACCTCCCAGAGCCTGGTCAAGCGCTTATAACATATACAGTAATTGCTAATAAATCGTGACTGGTTTTGCTGCCACCTGCAGAGGGCGCCAGAGGGTATTAGAGGCCAGAAGCCCCCTGTAATCAAAGTTTAGAACAATGGGGCTTGAAGAAATTAATCTCTTCTACACTCATCCCCCCACAGCCTTTTCATCCTCCTTATGATACTTGGGATGGCATCAGGATAATTTATGATGTGCACTCTCTCCACTAGCTTACTTTGAGTCCTTAAAGGCCAGGGGTGTATACTTTTACCATGAGTTCTCCTGGGGCAGAGGAGGGTCCCAGTTGGTGACAGTGATGACAAATGACCCTCTCAGCATCTCCCCCACATCTGGGCTCCTCCTCACGGGGCATTCACTTGGCTTCGTGCAACCCAGAGCTGAGGGGCTCTTCTGCTTTGCAGGAGACTTGGGCACAGCACCCCTTCTTCCCAGGACAGCCTTCTGGGGCCCAGGGCCCCAACTCTCAGGGCCATTCACCTTAATTAGGTATTGGCAGATTTAGGTGATTAAACACTCCACCACCCCCTCCTGTTTGTTTCTGAGCAAGGAGGTGTCAGGGATTTCCTTCTTCAGAAGGCTTTGACCTTGGCTGTGGTCAGAATGCCCTTGGTATACCTGCCTCAATAATCCAGTCACCAGGAGAGGCTGGCAGCAATCGCTCAGCTTTCTCCAGCGGGGGAATCAGGGACAACTGCTCACCAGCACCTTGGTTTCCCAGGGAACAATCACCCCTCACAGCCATCTCTTCCTAGAAATCTTTTTTTGGGGGTGGATAGATAGAGTCTCACTCTGTTATCCTGGGTAGAGTGCTGTGGTGTCACCACAGCTCACAGCAACCTCCAACTCCTAGGTTCAACCTCCAACTCCTAGTGTTCCTCTTGCCTCAGCCTCCCGAGTAGCTGCAACTACAGGTGTCCACCACAATGCCCAGCTAGTTTTTCTGTTTTTAGTAGAGACAGGATCTCGTTCTTGCTCAGGCTGGTCTTGAACTCCTGAGCTCAAGCAATCTACCTGCCTCAGCCTTCCAGAGTGCGAGGATTACAGGCCTGAGCCTTCCTAGAAATCTAACCACTCATTGTCACTGTTCATCATTACCTGTTTCCAGAAGCCTTCCTGACAGCTCCACCCAGCAACCCCATCTCTACTCTCAATGCTCTGTGGTTGGTGTATTTTCCATGGGTGACACGTGTCAGCCTCTCCTCCTTTAACACAAGCACACTGAACCCAAACACCCCTATAACTATAGAGGTTGCTCCCCACCCTAAAGGGAGAGGGACTCCCTCCATCCTCCCCCCAAGGTAGCCAGCCACATTCTCAGGGGGCAGTCACTGGGTAGTTTCTAGGAGCTTGGCCACTGCTACTCCCACACCCCTGATGTGTGCACGCTGATCTAGTGGCTGGGTGAGGACTGCAAGAGAAGAGAAAAAGAAAAATAGGCAGATGGGGGGTGGAAACATAATAAACTTGTGCTGAGGTTAAACACTAGAGAATGGGCCATCTTCTCCATCATCCTGGGTGGGCATAGCCACTCCCCATTATCTGGAAGTGGGCCAACTTCAACTAGAAACTTTGGCCCAACTAGCCAGAGCAAGGTAGACAAGTGGGTTTAACTATTTTTCTTACAGAGCTGGTCTCCTTGGGGTACTAGGGGGCACAGTGCAGAGAGCCCAAGGAGACCTCGCCTTGAGGCCTGAGTACAGTGGACCAGTGCCAAGATGGAAAGCAGCGTCTGGTGGACCCTAGGCATCTCCCCTCCCTCCACCTGCTCCTCTCTTCTGCCAGGTCTTAGGCTCTCTGCTTCCTGCCTTAGAATGTCACCATCCAGGAGATGGCCACCCCACCCTGATGGGAACACCACCTCCTGACATGGTACATGGGCCACTTTCCCAGCCCAGGACCTGAGCCATCTGCATGGCCTGTAACTGGCCCAATCACTTACACACTTGGCAGCACCTCTAGGAGCCCCCGCCTAGGCTACAGGGTACCTGTGATGGCCGTGTTGGTCTTTGATCCTTCTGAAGCCCCCTCAGGCACCCACCACGGAGAGCTTGTTTCCTCTTCCTCTCCCTCCTGCTCCTAAAGGCAGACCTGTGGATGAGTCCCCGTGTGCAAGGCACCATAGGCAGAGAGTGAGACAGGAGCAGAACTTGTGCTCAAATCGGCAAAGGTCTGTACTGTGGTTCTATCACTTACTAGTGGGGTGACCCTGAGAAGGTTTAATCATCTCCCTGCACTTCAGTTTCCTCTTTTATGAAAAACAGACCTTAATACCCCTTTCATGGAGTTGTTAAGAACATTAAAGGAATGTTTTTAAGTATCAGAACAGGGCCTGGCCCCTAGTGAACATTCAACAAATGAGAGCTTTATCACTACCATTCACTCCGCCCGTCACCCGACACCTATTCATTTGAAGGCTTACATGTCGGGAATATGCACTGGATCTTAAAAGCTCTTAGGAGTTACTGCCACTGTTCCTTCCCACTCCCAGTCCCAAGTGGGACCACTTGTCCTTGGTGCTCAGGGTCGGCCAGCTGATGTGATGCAGTGGTCCAAACTCTCAGACCTGTCGGTGAGCCCGGGGAGGGTCCAGCCCCTCCCCTGTAACTCAGTCATTCAACAACCAGTTATAGAGTGCCTGCTCTGTTCTGCCATGCACTGTGTCAGTGCTGAAACAGGACAGCAAATAAAATAGTCTCTACACTCTTGTCCCACCATCTGCTGGGGAATATCGATAATAAATATGTTAACAAATTAATAGATGCATAATACACACCGTGCTATTGTCTTCCCTGTGAAACCCATTTGTGACCCTAATAGGAGGGTAATTAATTCTAAGCCAAACTGCGGGAAGTGAGGAGCAAGGACCCAGCAGAAGTGCAGGAGTGTGGACTTTGGAGTGCCCCTTGCACCACAGCATGCAGAGCCTTGCCTCGCAACACAGTAGGACTCCAGACCAACTGCTACCCCTGTAGCAGTCCTCCCAGAGCTCCTACATCTTTGCAAGTAGGCCTGTGCCTTGCAGTTACAGCCTTTCCCCCACCCCAGGAAGCATCTGCAAGTCTCCCAGCAGCTGGGACTCGGCCCCTGCCACCTCCTCGGGCAGGGACCAGCTTGGTTTACACTACCATTCGGCTCCTGGCTTAGTCACTTGCCGTAGGAGGGCTGTCCCAATTTGATGAAGGGCAAATCATAAATGTCAACTGGCTGAGACCCAAGTGCCAGGTTCTTGCCAGAGGCACTAGTTTTACACCAACCTGCACAGTTCGGAGCCTGTAATGAAAGAGGCTGACAGTCCATTAGCAGCAGAGTGGTCCTCGGGGCTCAGAGGTAAGGAGCTGTCATCCACCTCACTTCAAGGGCTTTCAAGAGTTCAATCAATTGTGTATGTGTGTGTGTGTGTGTGTGTGTGTGTGTGTGTGTGTGTATCTATATATATAATCTTTCTTTTCCTTAGAGACAAAGTCTCACTCTGTTGTCCTGGGTACAGTGCTGTGGCAACCCAGCTCACACTAACCTCAAACTCTTGGGTTCAAGGGATCCTCTTGCCTCAGCCTCCAGAGTAGCTGGGACTACAGGCACCTGCCGTGACACCTGGCTAATTTTTCTGTTTTTATTAGAGATGGGGACCGGGGTGGAGGGTTGGAGGGTGGTCCTTGCTCTTGCTTAGGCCACTCTCAAACTCCTGAGCTCAAGCGATCCACCTGCCTCAGCCTCCCAGAGTGCTAGGGTTACAGGCATAAGCCACCATGCCCAACCTATGACCTATATATATAATTTTTGTAAAAAAAGGAATATCAATCAGCCAGGTGTGGTGGCTCATGCCTGTAATCCCAGCACTCTGGGAGGCTGAGGTAGGTAGATTGCCTGAGCTCAGAAATTCCAGACCAGCCAGAGCAAGAGACCTTGTCTCCCCCCACCAAAAAAAAAAAAAAGTAGCTGGGCGTAGTGGCAGGTGCCTGTAGTCCCAGCTACTCTGAGGCAAGAGAATTACTTGAGCCCAAGAGTTTGAGGTTGCTGTGAGCTATGACACCCTAGCACTCAACCCCAGGGTGACTGAGTGAGACTCTGTCTCAAAAAAACAGAAGAGTAGATCGGGAACAATCTGACATCAAGGAGAAATGTCAACATGTTTCTTTACTGGATTCAGGCCTGAGACAATCCCATAACAATAGAACAATAATATCACAGGTTTGGAAGACCCTTAAAGTCTTTTCATCCAAGCCCTCACTGATGTGATTCTTTACTTTCATGTTCCTAGTGAGAAATTATTCTTCCACTTGAATGCCTCTGGTCATGGGGAACTCACCTCCACCAGAACATTTCGAATGCCCCACTTATTGATTTCTCCAATAACTAGGAGGGTCTTCCTGACCTAAGAGCTTAAAGTTGGGGATACATAACTTTCACTCACTGTTACTAGTTTTTATTTTTTTACTTATTTTTTTTCTGAGACAGAGCCTCTAGCTGTCGCCCTGGGTAGAGTGCTGGGCTGTCACAGCTCACAGCAACCTCCAACACCTGGGCTCAAGTGATTCTCCTGCCTCTGCCTCCCAAGTAGTTACAGGCGCCCACCACAACGCCGGCTATTTTTTGGTTGCAGTTGTCATTGTTGTTTGGCGGCCCGGGCTGGATTCGAACCCACCAGCTCATGTGTATGTGGCTGGGGCCTTAGCATCTTGAGCCACAGGCATCAGCCAGCCTCCTAGTTTTACCCTTCGAATTCACATGCAAAAAAAGGGGGGGAAGGGGAGGGGAGACGGGAGGATAAAAGTTGAATCCCTCTTCTCTGAGACAGCCTTCTCTTTTCCATGACGATGTGGGTTTTTTTATGCACCCTCACCGACCTGCCAACTGCTTTCTGGACAAGATCCTGTGTGGCAATAACGTCTTCCAATTGTGGTTCCCATACTGAGGAATGTAAAATCTCTGCCAGGGGTGTTACCAAAGTGAAAACGCACCCATGTGCACACACATGCGTGTAGAAATAAAGGTCCTCTGACTATCCTCCTCCATTGCACATTTCATAGCATATTGCCAAATGCCTTGCTGAAATTCACACACATTACATCCATGGCAAGTTATTGCTTCTACCTAGAAAAGAAGAAAGAAGGAAAAAAGGTGACCAGGACTAGCCCAGCTCTGTGTGGGGGACAACCAACACAGGGAAGGGCAGGACTTCGGCTTCCTTGTTCTGGACTCTAACCTCCTATTAACTCAACCTTGGAGCCCATTAGCCCTCATGGAAGTTGGAGCTCATTACTGACTCAGACTGAGCTTCAGGCCAGGTCACGGGCTCTGGCATGGTTTTTAATACAAGAGTAACAGAAAAGTCAGTAAGACATCACATTTATTCACATTTCTCCACCCAACTCTAGCCAGCACTGATAGAGATCCCCTGGGTGGGATTTTGGGTGAAGGTCCTGCAAAGGGTGGGGGAAAAGGGAAATGCTTTGAGTAGGCCAGGTGCAGGGGGTAGACTGTAGGGTGAATGGTAGCACCCCAACACTGGGCAGAAGTGGGAATGAGGTGGCAGGGACCAGTGCCCCCAGGCCCACAGTACTTGACCGCAGGAAGGAGTGTTCTGAACCTTTCCAGAGGAACAGTATCCAAGGGTAGATTCCATGGCTGAACCCCAGCAACAAATAGCAGAGAGGTGACCTCCTAGATGGTAAGCAAAAGGAGGAAGGGCCCAGCCAAAATCCCTGGCTTCTGGCCTCACAGAGGCCCAGGAGTCCTGGGTGAGATGCAATGGGGCTCAACCGGCGGCTGGGGCTGAATTTCTAACCAGTAGCCCAGAGAGGAGAATAAATCTGACTCAAAAAAATAAAGGCACATGATGTCCAATTCCAGAGTCACTGATAGAACACACACCCGCATTCCCCTGGCTACTATGCCACAGATCTCCCCCTTCCTGACATTTGTGCTATTGATTCGGGGGACCCTGGTAAATTGCTTTGTTATTTATTCATGCTAAATTTTTCTTTTGACCCATCAAATCACCCTTTTGATTTATGAGGATCCTAATTGTGGGTCATTTTGTACGCTCTTCCTCCAAGGTTCATGAAACCTGCAATTTTGGCTGCCTCATTGGAGTCATTAATAACAGGTGGTGAATCCAGCTGAGCAAAGGGAGAGGACAGGGCTTGCACGTGCTACCACAGGCTCCCTTCCCAGCTGACACCGACTTCCCAACCAGAAGGCTCTCTCCCACCACTTGTTCAGTCTCTTAGGAATTTGTCTAACTACACTGATAGCCAACCCGCGTATATCTGCCTGGCTCATAGGATATGTTGGCAAATGCCTAGCTGAAACCCCAATCTGCTGCACGCTTTCTATAAGCAGTCACTCTCTCAAGAAAAAAGAAAAATGAAGCAAGGTTAATGTAGCCTGGCTGCTGACTGGCACTTGGCAAACGTGTACTAGCTCCTAGTGGTCCCTGCTGCCTTTTGTAAGGACCCATCAAATCTGGTCAAAATTTGTCCAAATTCATCACCAAAGACCAAGTGGCCCTCACCCACTCCGAATGTCCAATGTCACTGCCCTGGTCCCCTGGAGATTGATGAGTCTGAATTCACACTCAGACAATAAGAGAAGAATGAAACAGAGAAACCAAAGCCAGACCAGGAATGAACATTTTCTCTCTTGTTTTAATTAAGAAAAAGTCTAAACAAAACTTTCATAGAAACAGGGACATAAGAAAAAGGCTAAAGAAAACCTTTGTAGAAACACAGACATAATACAAATTATAATGACCTGCATATAAAACCTGGCATCAAATTTGACCTTTGGGAATATTTGTATATAAAAATATGCATGCATTAAAATCTGAGCCACTGTGGCACAATGAAGTGGCTTAACCACCCGAGAGCAGCAGCCACAAAGGCGGGTCTGGTCCATGGACGCAGGGAGCCCTTGATCCTCCAGCTTCAGGGGTGAGCCCTAAGTGAGAATGACAAGATTTTCTGAAGGCAAAACTCTGTGTGTGAGCACCAAAATGCCACAAGCCCAGCATGGAACAAAAATGGTGCTGGAAGAAGGGCAGGAGAGAAGCTCATCCCTCATTCCCTGCTCCTGGGCTCTGACCACACCGAGGATTCCAGCTCTCTGGCAGATAAACCACCTTTAATTTTATAGGAACTTTTGCAATTTCCAAATAAGCCAACCAATTCTAACTCAAGGAGCCAAATCATAATTAGCCTGATCTGAAGGATTAGTATGTCATTTTCTGCAGAACAAGACCTAGAAGTATCTACCAAAATGACTGTAACAATAGAAAAGTACAATGATGGTGGTTTCAATCTATTTCAGTCTTGGACCAAATGCAGCTGAGCAATTCTAGCCCAGAAATTACTCTCAGGCGATGCAGTGAAAAGCAGCTACGATCAACACTGGAATTCCCTCCGTGAGCGTGACTTCACTGAAACTCTCGACTCTCCTTCCACAAGACAATGGTGGCTTGGGCAGAGCAGTCAAGAATGCACGTCTGTCTTCAAGGAGGAAGATGCCATTCCTTCACTGGCAGGACTTATCACTTTGGCCGAACAGGGCTCAGGACTGTTTGTCCATTGGCTTGTCCCTGTTCAGCCTATCCCATGGCGGGGGGAGGGGGAACTATCCCTAACTCAGGTGCTAAGCTGTCACCCCAATAGTCTGGCTCCACAAATGGGAAACAGGGACATGATAGGGATGGAGGGTGGGCAAAGGGGAGCATCAGGAGAAGCGGTGGTGGGGAGGGAGTCCTATGGCTCTTGAGTGTCCTGCAAGGACAGCAGTGCATCCACAATTTCCAGCTCCCCGTAGTTACTGAAAGGGGTGAGAGCTCTTCTGTCATTCTAACGGATTCTACAGAGGGAAAAACAGCCACCCTACTAACTTTCACACAAAAGGAGAGTGGTTTCTTAGCCACCTCCAGGGTGGGTCTTTTCCCCTCCTGGTCCCTGGCTTGCCTGTCTTGCTGCAGGCTGATCGGATACTTTCCCTCAACTGTCACACAAAGTGAAGGGGGAGACGAAGGACAAGAAAGTCTGAATCACAATTTAGGCAAAAAGCCAGGAGCCACAAAGCTGTTAATGAGGAACCTCCTCTCTCGGGCAGCACATCTCAGGACACCAGCACTGAGAGGAAGAGACAGGTGCTCCCACGTTACCTTAGTCATTACCACATCCCGCAAGGCCAACAGAGCAGCGTGACACTTTGCCTAGTACTGTGGCTCTTTCAGGACAGAGGCCGAGCCTGGCAACTCCTTCACAAAGTCTTAAGACATTTTGCATGGAACAAGGATGAACAACGCCCTCTAGTGCAAAGTATAAATAAAACAAGGACTGTGGGTCTAATTCATTTTCTGATACCAGAGTGGTTTCAAAGTTCCCCAGAGAAATGGAAAAATAAGAAAACAGAAAAACAACAGATTATCTTTAAGAACATCATAATAATTTTAAAAAGGTAGGTGTTCACATCCATGCCTAGTACCCTCATTGCCAAATCACATTCCCTTCTTGGTGGCTCTGACCTTAATACATTCTAAGAAATGGGGACATGTGTGGGGGAAGCTACTGGTCCCCTTAAAGTTTGGGCAGACTGCCTACTGGTGCCAGAATAATGCCAAAGACGTAGAAAAGTCCCAGCAGGAGGTTGAGCTTGGCAGTCCTCTGGGGCAGCTTGTTGAAGGCCTGGCTTCGGAACTGTCTCTCGAGGGAAAAAGCCATGGGGATCGTGAGCAGGGGCAGAGCCAGGCTGATGCTGCAGTGAATGGCCAGGATGCTGAAGACCAGGTAGGGCAGGAAGAGTAGCGTGTTGTAGAGAATGTAGGAGAAGGTGGGGCCGATGAGGATGGCAAGTGTGACAATGCCGGCCTCCCGGTCGGACTCCATGTCCCTGGTGTTGTTGGAATGGAGAATGGCCTCGGTGCTAAGGGCAAGGGGGATGGCATAGACCAGTGGAAAGATGGCCAGGGATCCCACCTGGACGGCGTAGGCGAACATCACAGCCAGCGGGCCAAAGGTGATGAGGATGATGAGGTCTCCCAGAGCCACATACTTGAATCCAATTCCTGCGGCCAGAAAACCCAAAGAGTTGGTGTGAGATGAAGGTGGGAAACTTAGGACTATTCACCAGTCAAGAGGCAGGCCACCTCTGGCTGGGAACATGAATCCTTAGACCATGAGGCTGGGCACTCATTCCCTTCCTTTCCCTTCAGGGCCAAATCTGCCTGCTTCGCCAGTGACACAGGTACAGAGAGGATGCCCAGTTAAGTTTCCAAGTCCCTCCTTCCAAGCTGGTACCCAACTTTCCCTTCCTGTTGTCCCTCAACAGAAAGCACTGGGCTCCCAGTGCACACAGCTCAACGGAAGAGACTGGGAAGGATTTAATGGTCTCACAATCCAGTTTGCTCTTTTCACCCTTCCCTAATTCCTACGAGACTCCATGAGACCAGTCCCTCACAGAAGAGCTGCCCAGTCCCCTACTTCTCTGCCTCCTTTTCTGGTTTTGAAAACCGCAGTGAGTCACAGTAAAACTTCAAGGTGCCTAAAAAACCACAAAAAGAAACTTTCACCCTGAGATGAGCAAAATGGCCAGGATGTAAGTCACGATGCTGCTTCCCTTTCCCAGTTCCCATGAGGTTAAAAAGCAAAACCACCCTGAACTCCCACTCCATCCTGATACTCTACTTCGAAGTCTAGCTCACTTTTGGCAAACCTGCCCATTCTCTCCATCCCATTTCATTCCAATCTCAAATCCAGACACTCTCCAAATCAATCTCTCCCCATCTCCACACAGCAGTTAGTTAGAGTGAGCCTTTAGAAATCGTGCCCTGACCACCCTCCTTCCCCCAACCTACACTGAGAAGTCTTAAAGATTTATCAGCAATTCACTCTGGGGATTAAAGTCCCAGATCTTTATCCCAACTCACCTCTGGCCCCGCCTGTCTCTCCTCCCTTCCCTCCCCTGAGATTTTTTCAGTTCCTCAGGGCCTTCAGATACCCTTCTCTGCTTGGCAAAGGCCCTCTGACCTTTTAAGATCATTCCTCAAGACAGCCTCTCCCGGCCGGCCGAGCGCAGTGGCTCATGCCTGTAATCCCAGCACTCTGAGAGGCCGAGGTGGGTAGATTGCCTGAGTTCTGGAGTTCAAGATGAGGCTGAGCAGGAGCAAGAATTGATCTCTACTAAAAATAGAAAAAACTAGCCATGCGTGGTGGATATGCCTGTAGTCCCAGCTACTGGGGAGGCTGAGGCAAGAGAATTGTTCAAGCCCAAGAGTTTGAGGTTGCTGTCAGCTATGATACCACGTACTCTACCCAGGGCACAAAATTAGACTTTGTCTCAAAAGAAAAAAAAAAAAAAAGACAGCCTCTCCTCACTCTCTAAACCACATTCGGTCCCCCTGATCTATGACAACCCGACTACTGCTTTCATAAACGTCTCTTCTCTTGCTTCCAATTACACAATCTCTGCCTTTCCCACCAAACTGTAAGTCCCATGAAGGCTCAGCCTGCCTCTGGCTCCTTCATGGCTCACTCCCTAATGCTTGGTGTGAGGGCTGAACTGAACACAGGAACAAGCACCTAGAATGTGGGCTCAAATTCAGAAAAACCTCCCAGACTGAAAAAGTAAACCGGGTGCTAGGTGCCCACTGAAGGAAGTGACCCCCACACATATTGCTATAGAAGCTTAGAAACTCCAGATCTAACCAGGCTATAAGGTGTGGCCATAGGATCAGAAAATAAAGAAAGCTCTTGGTGATCAAGCACATTTCAATCAGCTTCAAATGATAAATGACAGTGGTCTGCAGAGGATCTAAAACCACGGGAGCCCAGCAAAGTGGCTCACACCTGTAATTATAGCCCTTTGGGAGGCTGAAGCAGGAGGACTGCTTGAGCCCAGGAGTTGGAGGGTGCAGTGAGCTATGATCATGCCATTGCCTTCTGGCCTGGGCAACACAGCCAGACTCTGTCTCAAAAAATTTATTTTTATTTGGAGACAGAGTCTCTGTGCCTTAGGTAGAGTGCTGTGGCATTGTAGCTCACAACAACCTCGAACTCTTGGGCTCAAGCAATTCCATTCCCTTGCTTCAGTGTCCCAAGTAGCCGGGACTATAGGCCCCAGCCACAACACCCAGCTAGTTTTTTTCTATTTTTAGTAGAGACTGGAGTCTCACTGTTCCTCAGGCTGTCCTTGAACTAAGCTCAGGCAATCCATCTGCCTCAGCCTCCCAGAGTGCTAGGATTATAGATGCGAGCCACCGTGCCCAGCCACCAAAAAAAATGTAAAAATAAAATAAAATAAAACGACGAGAGCCAAGGAAAAAGATTCAGCCCAAGGTTACCTCCCCATTAGCAGCTGAGGCTCCTTGGCTTTAAGAGGAAGCATGCCCAAGGACGGCATCATAGTCAGGCCCCACTCCCCGACACCCAGGAAGCCACTTCTGTGCCCTCCAAATTAAGTTTTGAGAAATAATTTGGTTGTCTGATGCCACCCAGGAGGAAGTTTCCACAACAGAGGATGCCAGCTCCATTTCTAAATTAGTAAACTGACGTCGCCTGCAAGGTCTCTCACATTTAGGGGACTAGCCCTGCCCAAAGAAGAGGCTGGCAGGGATACTGCCAGTGCAGATCTAGTAAGTGTCCTCACCAGCTGCCCTCTCTTCTTTGGCTTATTTTCTCGGCTCCCCAACCCTACTTCAGGGCTCTGGCTGTGGAAGAAAATCCAACAGCGCTACAGCCTTAATCTTTGGCTGGGTTCTTCAAGAACACCTCCTCAGGCTCCAGCGGCTAAGGTGCCAGCCATGTACACCTGAGATGGTGGGTTCGAATCCAAACCTGGGCCACCAAACAATAATGATGGCTGCAACAACAACAAAATAGGCGTTGTGGCAGGCACCTGTGGTCCCAGCTACTTGGGAGGCGGAGGCAGGAGAATTGCTTGAGCCCAGGAGTTGGAGGTTGCTGTGAGCTGTGATGCCACAGCACTCTACCTAGGGCGACAGCTCTGTCTCAAAAAATATATGATCTCCTCAGATCATTTGGTAAAAAGGGGCATGAGTAAAGCTGAGCAGAGGCCCGTGTCCCCACCTTATATAGGTCTCACACAAAAACCAAGCACAAACCCACTCTAGAGATGAGAAACATCTCATAATGTGCCCGAGGTTATGTGACACAAGAAAATGACAGAGCCCTGTTTCCTCACATCCAATATATGGCCCAAGGTTTGTGTGCTCCTCCAGACTCAGAGATGCAATCCACTTGAGCAGGGGTGCTCAAACTTTTAAAACAGGGGGCCAGTTCACTGTCCTTCAGACTGTTGGAGGGCCAGACTGCAGGCCCCGAACAAGTCGGTTGCTAAGCAGGACAGGCAGCGGTGGCAAAAACACCCAGCGGGCCAGATCAATGTCCTAGGCCAGCCTCAAGTGGCCTGCGGGCCGTAGTTTGAGGACGCCTGCACTTGAGAGTTTCTCTTCAGGCATTCCCACCTCTTCCAATACCATTTTCTGAATGAGCCTGCACAGTGAAATACTAATGGGCCAGTTCTTACACAGCAGCCAGAACTGATTTGTTAAAACATAAATCAAAAAGTTGGCAAGGATGCAGGGCAACTGGAGCCCTCACATAATTGAGGGTGGGAATGTAAAGTAGTACACGAGTCACCAGGAAAGTTTTGAGTCAGACTGTGTTATGGTCCATTATTTCACGTCTAAGAAACAGTCCACAGCATCCTTTCTGACCTCTTGTGTAAGTTTCCACTTGCTCAGCTTATCAGTGCTGCTGGGAAGGCTTCATTTGTTTCCAACTGCGACGATTTTATGTTTCTTGATTTTTGTGTATGAAAAAACTTTCATAATGACCCATGTACAATCACTCGGGGAAAGCTGGCAGTTTCTTAATAAATTAAACAGTACCTACCCTATCACCCAGCAGTTCCATTCCTAGGCATTTACCCAAGAGAAATGAAAACACAGAACGACTTGCACATAAATGTTCAGTCAGAACAGCCAAAATATGCAACAGTCCAAATGTCCTTGAACAGGAGAATGGCTAAACAAATTATGGTATATCACACAAGGGAATGCTGCCCAGCAATAAAAGGAACTATTAATACACATTAACACGATGAATCCCCACATCATGTTGTGAAAAGAAGCCAGATGTAAGAGTTCATACTGAAATACACTAAGATACATGCGTATCTGACTAGTTCATACTGAATGGGTCCATTGATGTGGCATTCTAGATCAGGCAAAACTAATCTATGTGAAAGAAATCAGAAAAGAATTTGCTCTAGATAGGGCAAGGAGAGTGGAACAGATGGGCAAGAAGCACAAGGAAGCTTCCAGGGCTGATGGAAATGTTCTGCATCCGAATGGAGCATGGGTTATGGGTTACACAGCTGTAAGCATTTGTCAAGATTCATCAAACTGTAGCACTAAAGATCTGTGCATTTCACTGGTGTCAATTATATGTCAATAGAAGTCAACTTAAAAAAAACTACAGATTATGTCTTTACTCAGCTCGATGTATTTCAATGTCTTCTCATTTCTTCATTTAATAAAAATTTATTAAGTAATGTTACTTTAATGCCAGGGCCAGGTGCTGTAGTTCATCTCTATAATCTCAGCATTTTAGAAGGCTGAGGAAGGAAGATTGCTTGAGGTCAAGAGTTTAAGACCAGCCTGGGCAGCACAGCAAGACCCCCAACTTTACAAAAAAAATTTTAAAAAGAAAAAGCTGGGGCTCAGCGCCTGTGGCTCAAGTGACTAAGGCGCCAGCCACCTACACCCAAGGTGGTGGGTTCAACTCAAACCCAGGCCTGCCAAACAACAGTGCTGGCGACCACCAAAACATAGGTGGGCATCGTGGCAGGCACCTGTGGTCCCAGCTACTTGGGAGGCTGAGACAGGAGACTCGCTTGAGCCCAGGAGTTGGAGGTTGCTGTGAGCTGTGATGCCATGGCACTCTTCCCAGGGGGACAGCTTGAGGCTCTGTCTCAAAAAAAAAAAAAAAAGAAAAAGCTGGGCATGGTAGCATACGCCTATAATCTATTATAGCTACTTGGGAGGCTGAGGATGGCTGGAGGCTGCAGTGAGCTGTGACTGTGCCACTGTACTCTAGTCTGGGTGACAAAGTGAGATCCTGTCTCAAAAAAAAAAAAATTATATGCCAGGCCCTGTTCTGAACACTAGAGGGTCAGCTACGAATAAAGAGACAGCCGGATATGGTAGCTCACACCTGTAAGCCTGGCACTCCGAGAAGCTGAGGAGGGGAGATTGCCCGAGCTCAGGAGTTCTAGACCATCCTGAGCAAGAGCAAAACCCTGTCTCTAATAAAAATAGAAATATTAGCCAGGCGTTGTGGCGGGCACCTGTAGTCCCAGCTACTTGGGAGACTGAGGCAAGAGAATTGCTTAAGCCCAAGAGTTGTAGGTTGCTGTGAGCTGTGATGCCACGGCACTACACCCAGGGCAACAGAGTGAGACTGTTTCAAAAAAAAAAAAAAAAGACAGAAATCCTTACCCACAGGGGGCTCACAGTCCAAGAGGAAAGATAATTAACCAAATAAGTACTTTATATGATGTGCTAGAAGGTAATACATGATGTGAAGAAAAATAAAGCAGAAAAGAGCAGCAGGGAGGGCAAGGGGGTATAATTTTAAATAAGGCAGAGAGCAAGGCCTCACTAGGCAGTTGATGTTTGACCAAATGGTTGGTGGTCAGACAGAGAAGGAAAGAGCATTCCGAACAGAAAAAAAGGAAACTACAAAGAACCTGGGAAAGGGGCGTGCCTGGCATGGTCCTGGACCAGAAAGGAGGGCCGTGTGACTAGCCCAGGGGAGCAAGAAGAGAGGAGGGCAGGTCAGAGAGCTGCAGGGAGGACAGCGGGCAGCCAGGAATATAAGCCCATGGGGGTCACTGTAAAGACTTTGGCCTTTATGAGATGGGAGCCACTGGAGTTCTGAGCAGGACTGGCATGGCTACCTTATTAACAGTATTACTCTGGGAGCTGATCTGGGAACAGCCTGAAAGGGACAAGGTCACATGCAGAGACCAGTTAGGAGCCTGCTGTGTATTAAACCACCCTACTGGTTGGAGATAATGAGAAGGGGTCAGATCCCAAATGCATTTTGGAAGTAGAGTTATCAGGACTTGCTGATAAACTGGATGTGAAATGCGAGAGAGAAAAGTCAAGGGCAATGCCCATGACTTTGGCCTGATGAAGTTGTCACTGAACAAATGGAAAAAACTGTGGGTGGAGCAGGTTACTTTGGGGAAAAGATCAGGAGTTTGGTTTCTGTGTGGCCTCTAGAAGATAGTAGGAGGTTGGATATGAGTCGGGAGTTTGAGAGTCACCAGTTTAAGAGCTGTCATCTGAAGTCATGACACTGGCTAAAATCATCAAGGGAGTAAAGGGAGACAGTGAAAGGAGGTCCAAGGTCTGGGCCCTGGAAGTTGGGCTTTTTAAACCCAGCAGAGAGAGGCTGGGCGTGGGGACTTATGCCTGTAACCCTAGGATTTAGGGAGCCCCCAGGCAGATCACTTGAGGTCAGGAGTTCAAGACCAGCCTGGGCAACATGGCAAGACTCCACCTCTACAAAAATTTTTTAAAACTAGCCAGGCATGATAGCATGTGCCTACAGTCTCAGTGACTAGGGAGGTTGAGGTAGAAGTATCGCTGGAGCACAGTAAATTGAGATTACACAATGAGCTATGATGGTACCTTTGTTGTACTTTAGCCTATGCATCGCAGCAAGACTGTCTCAGAAAAAATAAATAAAAGACCAGTCCAATCTAGCCCCCACCCACCTCTCCAACTGTATCTCATTCCCCCCAGAACATTTGCACTTGCTGGTCCTTCAGCCCCAAAGGAGTGAGAATCACCATAACACTCCAATTCTGCCCCATGGCTGACTCCTTATCCTTCCTCCAAGTTTTAGTTTAAGCGTCATCTTCACAGAGAGGGTCTCTTCCCTTCAGCACCACCATCTTATACTTTCTATTATAGCACCCCATTGATTTCTCTTGTTGAACTTTCCACAAGTGGCTGCCAGGACACCATAGCTTCTTGGTTCTCCTTTTAGTCCCCTCTACCTACTCCTCCTCTTCTTCTCCACCTGTTAATGTTGGAATGTGCCCCAGTGCTCAGTCCTGATCCTCTTCACTTTACTACCAATACTCCCTCCTCTAATGATCTCACCCAGATCTCAACTTTATATGCCAATGACTCCCAAATAAAATATCTCTAGCCCAGACTTCTTCCCTGAACTTGGACTCATATGTGTATCTCCATCTATCCACTTGACATCACCCCTTGAAGATCTTAGATACTAAAATGCGCAAAGTCAATCTGATTTGCCCCCAAACCCATTATACCCTCCACTGCCTCCATCTTGCAGTTGCTCAGGTCAAAACTTTTGAGTTATGCTTAATTCCTGTTTCTCTCTACCGCACATCCAATTCACGCCCTGGATCCAAGCCACAGAATATCTCTTACCTGAATTATGCAAGGGCTTCCTAACATTCTTCCTGCCTCTACCCTTGCCCATTCCCTAGATCCACCTTAGCTTGCAATGGCTGCTCCATTTCAGTGGTCTACAAGGCTTGTACAATTTGTGTTCTGCCTCCCTACTCTCCCAAATGAAATTCTTCTGTTTTTCTTACTCCCTTTACTCTCTCCCTCATTCAAACATAGACTCCACACTGTTCCTCAAGCTCTTCAGGCCTACAGCAATTGCTGTTCCCTTTTGCTAAAACACTCTTCCCCCACATACCTCCTTGGTCAACTTCTTAATCTCTCATCTCCTTCACTCTAGCTCAAGTGTTACTTTTTTGATAAAACCTATCCTGATCTAAACTATTTAATATAGTGATCTGTGTCCCCCTTCTTTGCTCTACATTTTTCCCCCGTTAGCATTTATCATTTTACATATACTAAAGTCAGGGTGACCAAGTCAACTTGGTTTACCAGGAACTCTCCTGGCGTTAGCACCAAAAACCCCACATCCTGGGAAGTGACGGGTTCTGAACATTGGTCACTGTAACTATAATTTACTATTTTTATTTCTGTCTCTTCTCCTGATGATATGTAAGTTTCACAAGGGCAAAGATCTGTGACTGCTGTGTTCATATAAAACAGTGCCTGGCACATTAAAGGTGCTCAATAAATAGGGCTGGACCACTTTTCCCTTACTACCTCAATCAGCCTCCTGTAAGAAGTCACCTAGCACAATAGCTGGACATAATAAGCTCTATAATGAGCTTTTCCAATTCAATTCTTGAAACTGTGGCATTATAAAGTATGATTAAAAAAAGGAAATCAGATACAAAAAATGTCCACATATATGAATCATGCCCAACATCTGTAAGTCAAGCCAACATCTTTACAACTATTTTCAAAAAAATGATAAACATGACCCACACATTATAGATTTCAAGTAAAGTGGCCTAATTTAGAAAAGAACCTTTGGGGCGGTGCCTGTGGCTCAGTGAGCAGGACATCAGCCCCATAAACCAAAGGTGGCAGGTTCGAACCCGACCCCTGCCAAACTACAATCAAAAAGAAGAAAAGAAAAGAACCTTTGATAACCCTATAACTCCTACATAAAGCAGTAGTTTTCAGTACATACAACTAAGACCTGCAACACAGGAAACAGGCCAATTCTTACCTCCTGTGTAGAGAAAGGAGCCAGACAGGCCTCCAAAGTAGATGAGAGCCAAGTGCTCCAGCTTCAGAGGGGACAGGGAGTAGAGGCAAGCGGCACAGACACAGCCCAAGGTGTACAGGAAGACTCCAAACCAAACAACATCCTGGGGCTCCAAGATTCGGTCAACTAGCGTCCTATCATCACTCTTTTTGTGGTCAATACCCTTGGAAAAGTCATAGTAAGTGTTGACCAAATTGCCAGCCCCGTGCACAGCCAGGACAGCCACGGCACAACCCACCAACAGCCTGGGATCCAGGACGCCGTGAGATCTGTATGCCAGAGCACTGCCCAGGGCCACTGGGGTGAGTGAGGCACTGAAGCTCCAGGGCCTCAAGGCCAGCACGTAGGAGGCGCACTTCTGCCTCCAGGAGCGCTGTGGTAACCTGCCCTGCTCCGGACAGTCGTTCCCCAGTGGGTCCCTCTCCCCAACCTTAACAGTCTCTGCCTCCAGGATGTTAATCTTCTCCCCCAGGGCCTCCAAGGCCGCCATGGAAGCTGCACGTGGCTGAAGTTCAACTCTTAAGTGAGCCTCCCACAGTGACCGCCCGGGGGCGAGGGAGGACAGGACGGGGAGGGGCTGCAGGGCCTGACCTTCCTTTGGTTCCGCCCCGGGACAAGCCTGGTGAGGCGGCGGGGTTTGGGGATAGCAGCAAGGGGGCCTTGCACCCCACGGAGCCCGGCGGCGGCGCCGCCCTGACTACACGTCACCTGGGCAACGAGTCTCTGCCCCCAACCCCACGCTAGAGCCAAAGGCCGAGCCGCAGCCACTTGCCCCTGGCCATCAGGGCCGCCATCTTGTGCGTCGGCCTCTGGAGGACCGCCCGGAAACACCGGCCGGCAGCACCGGCCCGGCCCGCCAGTGCAGGGCCGGAGGGCGGGTCTGGGCTGACGCGGGGCGGGGCCAGCTGAGGGAAAGAACCCAGTGACTCGTAAAGCGACACGCCTCTGGGCTAGTTCCTGGGATGCTAACCAAGGCTATTCCCAGCGAGTCTCAGAAAAGGGCGGGGCCACGTGGCGGGGCGGGGCCGGAAGCCGGGAAGAGGCGGGGCGGCGGTCCATTGGTCCCGCCCTTCTCCCGCCTGGGATCCTTCTTGGCAGCGGCAGCTTTGGCAGCTTCACTAGTTCAGCCTAAGTTTTCGATGCTAGCCAAATCCAAGTGTCATTCAATGCCAAATCAGATAGCATATTGGTAGAAGTATTAAAATTCTGGCTCTGTCACTTACCAACCGTATGACCCAATCTCTGTACCTCAGTTTGCTCGTGTATAAAATGGGATCGACACAACTTGCTGCCAAAAAATGTTCAGGTGTCTAAGGGCTGTTTAACTTACATGTGTCATATTCTGTTTTAGGTGCTTTACATGTAGTATTAACATTTAACCCCTACAACACTGCCCAACGACACAGGTACTATAATCCTTTTTGTCTTACAGATAAGGAAATAGGTACAGAAGTGTTGGACCAAGTTTCAGATACATTTAGTTTGGCTCCAAGCTGCTTTTAACAATGTCTACCAAAATTCTTAATACATTGTAAGTAGGCAATAAATACTAGTTGTTATTTTAACATAATGAGTAATAAAGCTCTTTGTAAACAAATCTACAAATGCACTGATTACTATTGCTATAAAATCCTCTAATATTATTAATTAGAAAACAGGGCTTTATCAACTCTCAGTGTGGCAAAAAAATCTCATATATTGCGGGTGATAGTGAAATTTGGTACCTCCTTTATAGAAATCAATTTGATAACATTCATCAAAACTACCTGACCTTATAATACCATTTCTGGAAATTTATCTTGGTATAGCTGCCAGGGAATAAAATGATACACATTTAAAGGCATGCACTGAAGCATGTGAAAAAGCATAAATTTGGAAACAATACAAGTGTCTATCTACAGAGAACTGGAAAAATAAATTGTGGTACAACCATGTGATGGGATACTGCGAGGCTATAAAAAAACAACAAAAGACCAAGGAAGCTTTCTGTACATGGGATGAAAAGATCTTCAATATACACTAAAATCTTAAAAATGCAGAACAGTATATACAGTGTAACAAAAGGGGAAAATGAGAATATTTTTATATATTTGCTTGTATTTGCATACAGAAAATCTAGGAATGCATAAAAACTCAGAAAATAGGGCGGCACCTGTGGGTCAAAGGAGTAGGGCACCGGTCCCACACCAGAGGTAGCGGGTTCAAACCCAGCCCCAGCCAAAAAAAGAAAAACAAAACAAAACTGCCCTCCCCCCCAAAAAAACCTCAGAAAATAAGTAGTGAAAGGGTAAGACCAAAACTTCATAAGTACTACTCATTTGTTTTCAGATTTGATAAGTTAACATATCTCATATTAGAAAATGGAATGATAGAATTTTAAATATGTGTTAAACAAAAGTGAAATTTAGAGAAACAGTTATTTTACAGAAGATGAAATTAAAAGAGCCTAAACCTAAAGTAGTAACCATAAATATTTTTAAAAACTGCTGAAGTGTTTTTGGCCATAGAATATTATCAAACCTCTTTAAGCTGGCAGTTTAGGCCTTCTGGAAACTTTTGTTTCTTCAACAGACATTTCTTTTTCTTGACTAAAAATCGATAATAATGTAGAAATTTTTTTAAAAGTGTCTTTCCCACATCCTATTACATTTTAATGGTGTATTTCCCCCATGTAAACATAGACACATAAGAAATGTTTCGATGGCTTGGCACCTGTGGCTCAATCGGCTAAGGCGCCAGCCACATACACCTAAGGTAGTGGGTTCAAATCCCCAGCCCGGGCCCACCAAACAACAATGATGGCTGCAACCAAAAAATGGCCGGGCGTTGTGGCGGGCGCCTGTGGTCCCAGCTACTTGGGAGGTGGAGGCAGGAGACTCGCTTGAGCCCAGGAGTTGGAGGTTGCT
>CAUYQV010050591.1:0-100153 GCA_963574575.1 Galagoides demidoff
GAAAGGCATTTTTTTTCTAAGCATCATCCAAGAAAAAAAAATCATATTTTCAAAGTCACCTTTACCCATATCACAACACCTATTGTCTGTGTGTGACTACTTCCTCAGTGTCTCCTAAAAACATCCTCACAGTCATGGAGAAACCTTACCTAGATAATCAGGGAAGGTAGGTGGGGAAGGCTGAGCAGGGTGGGTCAGCTGTACTGCTTCAGCTCAGCTTCTCAGACCCCAACTTGCAGGCCACTTCCTCGCATCAGCAGCATTGCAATACACAGTTTCATGAAAATTCATTATATATAGACATACACTCTTAAGTGTAAGGATTAAATGACCTTCTACAGCTTGCTTAAGAATTTAATCCATATTTTAATTTAATCTAGTATTTTAAAGGCATCTTTGGGTATCTATATGATATTTCTTTTCTTTGTTCTTCTTTTTTTTTAGAGACAGAGTCTCACTTTATCACCCTTGGTAGAGTGCTGTGATGTCACAGCTCATAGCAACCTCCAACTCTTGGGCTTAAGCAATTCTCCTGCCTCGGCCTCCCAAGAAGCTGGGACTACAGGCGCCTGCCACAATGCCCAGCTATTTTTCTGTTGCAGTTTGGCCGGGCTAGGTTTGAACCCACCACCCTTAGTATATGGGGCTGGTGCCCTGCTCACTGAGCCACGGGTGCTACCCTCCATGTGATATTTCAAAGAGGGTTAGGAAAAGTGAAAAGAAAGAGTACACCATCAACTGATTGAGGCAGAAGCTGAGGGAATAAATTGGCCATCAGAAGTGAGGTTATTTAAAAGATACCTTAAGAATAAAAACACAAACAAAACACCGCAACCACCACAAAATACTTCTTTTTAACAAAAAGATAAGGAAGTGGATTTCAAAGTGAAGAACACCTGTTAATAAAATAAGAATATAAAGACAGTTGGACATAATCTTTTGTTCCTTCCAGTTACCTCCTTGCTATTCACAGGAAAAGTTTCAATACTCAACCTATGCCAACCTATGTTGATAATCCCAAGTTCAACCTATGGTCATTACTTACTACCATTATCATCATCCTCATTGCTCCTGTTACTGCTTTCTCATTCTCAACCTTCCAAAATATTTGAAAATCTGTTATGTTCCTGGCACTTACCTAAGGCCATGCCACTAAGAAAAGGTTAATCTTGGTGATAATTTTAAGTCTCTTTCTCCTGAGTTCTTAATGACTTATTAATATTCTTAACTTGCCATGGTCCCCCCATTCCAAATGTGATAAAAATAATTGTAGTAAATGGTTTTAAGACATATATAGAATAAAAAAAAAATAGGTATTTCAATCTTAAGCACACTCACTAGGTTTATATGTTTAACAAAGATAGGATTTGATGACCTTGACCAGGCGTCCTCAAACTACGGTCTGAGGGACAGTGAATTGGGCCCCTGTTTAAAAAAGTTTGAGGACCCCTGACCTTGACTTTGAACTGAAAAATACATTTTTAGTTACTTTTTCTATTAGGAGCGAACTGTAGATTTACATGAAGTTGTAAGAAGTAATACCTGGAAGTTTTTGTACCTCTTATCCAGTTTCCCAAAATTTGGCAAAATTAGAGTAAAATGTTACAACCAGGAGAGTGGCACTGACACAGTCCGAGATATAGAATAGTTTTGCCATCTCAACCATCCCTGCTCTTGTCCTTTTTTAGCCTCATCCATTTTCCTGCCCAAGCCCCCAACCTCAACCCCTTAGTAATCCCCTACAACCACTAATCTGTTCTTCATTCCTACATTTTTCTTATTTCAATATGAAATGGAAATCATGAATGGAATCGTGTAGTATGTGACCTTGAGGTATTAGCTTTTTTGCTTTTTTTTCCTTTTACTCCTCAGTATCATTCCCTGGATATTCTGAATTGTTTCATGTATCAATAGTTCACTCTTGTTTATTTATAAATAGTAATAAAAAATGATATGGATAGACTGCTGTTTGTTTAACCATTTATCCTTTGAAGAACATAGTTTTGGGCTATTACTGATAAAACTGCCCAGAATATTCATGGTGAAGCTTTTGTATCAAATCAAATTTTCATTTTTCTAAGCTAAATTATAAGCAGTACAAATGCTGGATCACATATTAGTTATATATTTTGTTTTTAAAGAAATTGCCAAATTATATTTCATATACTTCACAATTATTTGCCCAAAGGGCTATACCATTCTGTATTTTCAACACAAGCATATGAATGATACAATTTCTCTGCAGACCTACCAGCATTTGCTGTTGTTAGTATTATTATTTTTTTTAGGATTTCTGATAGATGTTGAATTTTTTTCATTAAATCATAAAGAAGTGGGTCATGTATACATTAATGCATTTATGGGGTACAATGTGCTGATTTCATATATAGATGTTGAATTTTTATGTGCGTTTTATTTGCCATCAACTTTGGTGAAATTTCTTTTAATCTTTCGCTCATTGTCTAATTTCTGTTTTTACTGTTGAGTTTGATAAATCTTAATACACTCTAGATATTAGCCATTTGCTGGATAAATCTCTCATTCTGTTACTTATTTTCTGTGTCCATACGGGGTGTGGGGGGGAGGCACTTATCCTTTTATTCTTTAATAGAGTTTGATGCTGAGCAAAGGCTTTGTATTTTAAGGGGTTCATTTTGCTGTTTTATGGCTCATGCTTTTGCTATCAAGTCTAACAGCTCTGTGCCTAGTCCTAGGTCCTAAAGACTTTTCTTCTATTTTTTTTCTTAAAACATTGAATAATTATATGTGTGTACATTTCTTATTTGTAATAAATTTTAAGTAATTTTTGCATAAGACATGAGACTTAGATCAATATCTGTTTATGTATTTGCCTAAATATGTCAATTAGTTCTAGCACTATTTGTCAAAAAAAATCTATCCTTCCTCTGTTGAATTGCTTTTGCACCTATGTCCATAATTAATTGGGCATATTTCTATTTTCTGTTCTGTTCCATTGATTCCATTGTCTGTTCCTCCACTAATACCACACCGCTTTGATTCATATAGCCAAGTGGTAGGATGAAATATTGGATAGAGTGATTAATTGCACATTACTCTTTTTTCAAGATTGTTTCCTTTATTCTAGATTTTATGCCTTTCCAGATAAAGCTTAGAATAAGTATGTCTGTGTCTACAAATACCTTGCTGCACTTTGATAGCAATTGCATAAAACCTGTAGGTCTATTTGGGTAGAATTGGCACCTATAGATCAATTTGGGTAGAGTGGCATCATTACTGTGTTGTCTATCAACTTGAACATGGTATTGTTATCTTTTTATTTAGTTTTTATTTGATTTATTTTATTTTGTAAATTACAGAATATAAAATCCTGTTGAAAAGCAAGAATTTGAAAAATAAAATACATTTATGTGTGAATAATACACTAGTATCTTTTGTTGAATTTCAAATGCAAATACATCATTTTTCATCAATACAATATTATTTTGGAGATTCTCATTAAAACAAACAAAAACTTAACATGGAAAGAGGTAAAGATGAAGAGAATGCTGCTCTTCTAAAAATAATATGCAAAAGCTTCATTTTGTTTTTTTTTTTTTTTAAAAGCTTCATTTTGATAAAGTTTTAAAATATAGTGCTCTTCCTCCAAGGCACTAATTGACTATTGTGTATCTACTGCCAATTATGTATTTATACTTTTTATAGAAATGCCTTTTTGAAGGCATTTATAAAATCATTCCAACAGTGGGAATATCTGTCTGATTAGTTTTCTGGCTCCATGCAGGTGTTTTTGTTTGGTTTATTTTATTTTATCCTGGTTATATGGGACTTTGTAAAGGATGATGTTTTAAAATATATTTGCTCTGGGGTCAGTTAGAAATTGTTTTGTGCCCTGGTTCTACCGGCAGGTAGATGATTGACCTTATCCAATTTACCCTCTTTCATTAGTGTCTCCATCCTGTAGGAGGGAATAATGGCATCTCCTTTCTAGGGAAGGAGGATCCTAATTACAACAGTTAAATGAGGTACTGAGGTCATAAGCATTTAATCATTGCTGCCTTCTCACACTCATAACCTTACCTGAAGTGCATGGTTATTCCCATGATGAAAGCCAGTCAAACAGTAACACCTAATATGATGGAACCATCACGAGAGTAGATTAAATATTCATAAATACAATATCATTTTAGGGACTCTAGAAAGGCATTTTGCCAAAAATTTCTTTCACAAACCTTTGATGCATCTAAAAATCCTCCCACTGAGTTGAAGCTCTATTTCTATTCTTTTTCTTTTCTTAAAGTGCAAATGGTCCTGGATTAAAAGCATAGTAGATAGTAGCAATGTTTTTTTAAATTGCTTTATTAAAATATTTTCTATATACAATATTTGATCACAGGAAAGGAGATATGTTGATGTTTCTGGAGTATTTCTCAAGAAAATAAATTTTGGATGGGGAGCCCTGAAGCTGAGGAACCTACCAAATGATGGGAATAATAGATCAGGACAAAAATATTTATTTATTAATTTTCTGATAAATCTGACCAGAGTGTAAACTACTGGTTCTCAACCCTGGCTGCACTTTAGAATCATATTGAGGATCAAATGCTTATACACTTACATATGCACACACACACTCACATACAGGGGTACACCTGCCTGCACACATACACACATACTTTTGTCAAGCCCTATCTTAGAGATTCTATTCCAGTTTAAATGGTTTATGGTGGGGCTTACATATTAGCATTTTGCACCCATATTTTTATTTCCTCTACCCTGCGTGTGACTTGATATACAACTAAGTTTGCAATGCTCCTATATATAAATGACAGAAATTCAATGGAACAAATATTGAAATGCTCTCTGAATTGATATTCCAAAGAACTGAGTTCTAATTCTGAACTTTGTCAGGACAATTTGTCTTTCTATATTTTCTCCTTCCCATTTGAACAATCATTCTATTAGGACTAACTCTAAAGATCCTTAGGTTTCTAAAGTAGCATTACTCCAAATACTAAAGCCATTTTAAATTTCTCCTTGCTTAAGCCATTTGAATCAACATTTGCAGATAGACTTAATATGACAGATTTCCCCCTGAAGGGGTATTAGATTAATGGATGGTTGGAGATAGTTTATATATTCCATCCCCAAAGTAGAGCTTTATCAGACATCCTGAAAGAGATCTGGGTACACTGGGGAAAATAACATTTCCATTCCAGATTCAATACTGATCCATCAAATCTGTTCTCCTGCTGTCAGCAGAAGTTAATGCCAGATGCTCGAGAGACAGGCCGGAACATTCCGGAATGCCACCAGTTAACTATGCAAAACTTGACCGTGGGGAGCAATTCTCCCTAGTTCCTCCAGATACTGTTCAGACATTATGAACTATTAGCTTTAATTACACTTTCGGCAGCATAGCTATGAGAGCAAGGATGGGCTACCCCCAAATCCAAGTTGTAAAAACCCAGTCACACAGTTTCTCAGCTTCAGGAACAAATAAATGTTCCAGTGTGTTCTAAATAATCCCAAGAAGTTATTCTGGTGTCTGTGCCAATTTATTTCCTGCTTTTGGAACTGTAGTGCTTTAATGAATTTCAGCTTTTAGAAAATGTAGATTTCGATGGTCTGGTTAGGGAATGAATCCAAGGAACTTCAGGTTGGGAGTGAATGTGTATGGATGCATGAGATAATGTGTATGTTCCTTCTTAAAATATGTTTTCAGAAATGTTATTTGCATTTTAATAATGGGGCAAAGCAGGGCTTTAGATGAAATGATGGCAGGAGAAGCTATATCCCCTGCCAAGGGTGCTTGTTTTGGCTTCTCTAAGGTTGAAACTAGCTCAGAGCCTGAATAGGCGACTTCACACGAGACGGAGTGCCAAGTGCTCCAAGGCCTAAATCAAATAAAGATCTAGTTAAGTGCCTAATGAACCTTTCAAACAGATGTGGACAGTTTCAATATGCTAACTATTGTATAATATTTTCAGGTAGAGCGTGCAACATAAAATCGTGTTAAGGCATTGCACAAAGGTAAAGAGATACTTTTACAAATGCTGTGGAACTAACCTTCGTCTGTTCCCTACTCCGAATGGCTTCTTTCAAAAAATATTTTCGAAGATAACTTAGACTGAAATGGTTTTTCAGTTTTCCCAGAGCCTATTCTAAGTTGTCTTTCTTTCTCTTTGGATTGAGAAGAAACCACATTTTTAAACTTCTGACAGTTGTCCATCAGTTCGATCTGATCTTGCAGCAAAAGAAACAGCTATCATCTTTTAAAGGTTTCCACCTAGTGGCCAAGTTATTATGAGCAAGAGATAAGATCTCAGTAAGGAAAGCAGAGACAAACTCTAATGTCAGACAGTATTTCAGCTTCACTCTTTCATGAGGTTGAGAGCTAGGCCTTAAATTTATTCAAGATGCCAGTGGTAATGATCATTAAACACTGTCTTGAGGAAAGGTCACTTTCCCCCTTTAAATTGCTGCCTACATCGCTGTTAGAGGTGACTTAACTTTATGAAAACTATAAGCAGTGTTTTGCATACATGCTTTAAGCTTCAGAAAAAGATACAACGTAGAAGAAAAAAAGTAAAAAAAAAAAAAAAAGAAAAAACGGGCAGCATATAAAATAGCAATTTCCCTTGAGATTAAAAATAAAAATGCTCCTATATACAGTCATGATACTGTGCATAGTGAATGGACATACATTCTTGTGATGAACTACGCATAAATTTGGTCAAGATCACCTTTACTGGTTCTATTTTATGCTCTGTAAAATGAGGGGTTTGAAATTAAATCTGGGGCTACACCACAGATGTCATGGGCCAATTTGGTTTGGAGGTATATTCTGTTTTTACCTATTAAAGGAGGTGGAGAAAGAGGAGAAGGACGAGGGAGGAGGAGGAGAGGAAAGAACATTTTTGAGCTTCAAGTAGAGCCATCAAGTCACTTGACACTTGGTCACTGTACACAAGCTGTTCAAGGGGGAGTAGTCACTTTGCACAAGCCCTAGTCACCGTGAGTCCCTTTCCACACTAACTGTTTTACTGTTTATATCTGGACTCTGAAGACATTTGAGGTTGTGTCTGCTACTCTGGCTGATTTCTAAGGTGACATGGAGACTTAAACTGTTTCCAAGTTATCTAAGTGTCTTGTAAAATTCACATGAACGTTAACCACCGTTTACATATAGCTTGTACCACACAAAGCCCCTTGTCTAATTCTGTCCTTACCTAAGTAGGGTAGACAGCTATCATTACTCGTTCACCACTGACTGAAGAATCTGAAAATCATGGAAGTTAAATAATTTGCCTGAAATAATAATAGCCAGCTAGTGGCAGGAAAGGGATCCTGGTCTATTAGAATCCAGGACTCAAGTGCTTAACCCACACAAAAGTCTATTTCACATTCTGAACCAGAAAGACAGTGTCTAGACTGCATAGTTGCCTAGACACTATTTACCTGGCTTTTCAACTTATCTCAATACTGGTGATACATGTATGGAAACAAAAAATAGGTCTGTAATATTTGTCAATTCTCAGTGCTTACTGTGATTTATGCAACTCGGTCATATTTAGATAAGAACAAACCCAAAGAAAAAGGCAAAGAATTGACACAAATATTTTTTCCACATGATTCTGTCACAACTTCAGCATTAACTTCGTACAAGGAAATGTTCCAAAGGGTTTCGAACAGAATTTGAAATTTCTCTGAAGCTAATGTAGCATGTGGGTGTCATATGATGATGAAACTGCTCCTGGGATTGTAAGAATGATATTCCAGTTTCACTTTGGAAACAAAGATTTCTGTTAGTCATGTGATGAAATAAAAGCAATGTGGGCTTTACAGGTTTATGTTAAAGACTAACTCCTCTTCTAAAGATGCACGTTAACAACATTTTTGAGATATCGTGAGGACAGAAGGGGAGAGAAGAGTTAATTTGGGTACTTTCTGTGTCTAGTCACGTGTAACAATCACAAATCTAATGATGAAAATGAAAGCACAGAAATGTACATGTAATGTGGCAGAGTCCAACAAGATGTGTTGTACACTAATGACACTCGCTGTGTGTGAGTCAGGTTAGGCAATGTGAAGGGACGGGAGAACACAGTGATTAACAATTTCATATTGTTTTTCCAACAACATTTTACTATGTTGTTTTCATGAGAAAATGGCTAAAATCTGCCTTGAAATGCCAATGGAATTTTAAGCATATTTAGACACCAGAATACACTGTGTATTTGAAATTGCTCCATACTTTGTTCTGAATGAACTGGCCACTGGGTTTACTAGTCATCAAGCTAGGACTTTCTGACCTATTGGAAATTTAGACCTTCACTTACTTTGCACTGGGGCAGGGTCCTCCGAGGACCTAGCAAAAGCAGTCGAAAGCAATTATGAGCTAGGGAAGAGATAAAACCAGAAAGAGCAAAATCTGCTTCTTACAACTTTCCCTTTTCTCCTTTTCACCATTAGTGTTTCCCTCCACAATGAGTGAACAGAATGAGATCGAGAAAATTCTCCCTTCTTTGGAAAGTTGAACCTTTATCTTTCCTTGCTTAGGTGATGGCACTGACACTTCACACAGAGGGCTAATTTACATTTAATGCTTTGGAAATTAATTACAGAGAATAAAGATAATTGTAAAAGCACCCCCTTTATGCATTTCCAAAAATAAACAAACAAACCACATCATGATTACTAAGCAGCCATCTAATGCTTAATTTTATTCACAGTGGGAAGGGCACCAGTAGTCTGGAAAGGAATAGAGGGGGGAGAAGAGAGGATACTAATTTGAAATATGTAACAGCAGAGGCAGTTTCATGTGGTAATGACCTGCAGCTTTCCCAGCAGGAGCGGAAGTCCTCAAAGCTGCTTTATGCATGGAGTGCAAGGACAATCTTACTGGAATTTGGGTCTAGCCAGTCAGCCAAATGACTTAAAAGATGATTTAACCAAGTTTGAGATTTTTACGATGCCAGTGGGCGGGTATGCCAGGCATAAGCATACTGCTTTTGTTATGAAGAACTGGATATGTCTCCTTCAAACAAATTCCTCGGACTAAATTTATTCCCTTCCTTTCATGTAAAAGACCAAGATTCATTTACCTTGGAAGGAGGAGTCATAATATGACGAAGTTTCTGGTATTGCTCTAGAAAAAATTAGTGATGAGATCTATTCCTTTTAATTGTTGCTGTTTATTGCTATGGGGCAAATAATACCCTAAATAATCACTTTGCCAGATGTCCCAAATGTCCTCCATCAATACATTTATTGAAACTCTGATGCATAAAGGACAGCCAGTAGGAGTAGTATAATTTCTGTTCAAATATCAGCTTATCAATGAGGTCTTCATCTCTTGTTTTTTACTTAAATCACCTCCTCCCTTTCATGACTATTAATTCCACTTGACATTTACAATCCTTCTTTTCTGGTAATCAGCTGTCATGTTTGTACTTATGTATCTATTTATAGTCTACCCGACTTGAATGCCATTTTGGTGATGGCAAGGGATGTTGTGGGATGTAGCTGCAGCTTCTAGGTCAGTGCCTGGCATATAATGGGTGCCCAAATATTAGTTAAGGGAATGCTGGACTTAAACTAGGTGTGCTTGATCTTATGATATTACCATACATAATACAATTATACACTAACTCTATTAATATAGAGACAGGACATCTCAGCAGGGAAGAGAGGATCAAGTTACTTCATCTTTAAAAAAACTAAAAAACAGTGTTATAAAATATTTAAAATGCACTGAACTGTTATGCTAACTGAAATTAATTTTTCCAATTCAAAGGAACAGTGCAAAGGAATGAAGCTATCATAGGGTATTTGCAAAATTCCTAAACCACTGCTTGATAGATCACTATAGATGATAATGAAACATGAATTTAAAATTATCAGATTCTCTTTTTTCAATCACAATAGTATGCATAACCTCATTTGTCAATGACATCTAGAGTCTAAACATAAGTTTTGTTGTTGATATGAAAGTACAGAGCAAATTTCCCTTTATCACTAATTCTTCTCACTTGCTAGACCAAAACAGGGGTTAGAACTTGGCTACAGCCTGCCTGACAAATCTGCATGTCACATCACCAACCTTTAGAAGACACATGGCAAATTACTGGTGTTAAGTTCTAGACATCTGAACTCCGGGTTTCAGAACTGGAGTAACTGGTTGTGTTAGTGCTGGGCAGTTTGGGTCATACTGGTCCTACCCAAAAGCTCTGTCAAAGTCTCAAGTTCAGTCAAATAAGGCCCATGATGGGCAAGAAGTGTGAGTTAACTAAAATGTTAATTTTGAGACTTATTTTTTATTTCAATGTGTCATGGTTTCCTGCAGCTGCTGTAATAAATTACCACAAACTGGGTGATTAAAACAGCAGAAGTTTATTGTCTCATACTTCTGGAGGTCAGAAACTCAGTCAGTAATACAAAGCTAAATCAAAATATTGGCAGGGCTGCATTCCCTGCAGAGGCTCCAGGAGAGAGAATCTGTTTTTAGCTCGTCCATCTTCAGCAGCTGCCAGCATTCTTTGGCTTGTGGCCACATTATCTCAATGTCTGCCTCCGTGGTCACATTGACTTCTCTTACGTCTCAAATTTCACTTTGCCTCTCTCTTACTTGTGATTCACCACCCTCAGAAACCCCCAAATCTCAACTCATTACAGCATTAACTCAGGTTTAAAATTTCATCTAATTATTATGGGCTTAAAAGTCCCAAATCTCATCCTCTTTAATTATTCTAACTCAGGTATGAGTTAGAGTCTGGGTACGATTCATCTTGTGGAAAATTTCTCCCTGTCCCTGGATCTGTAAAACCAGGGCACGTGTTATATGCTTCCAAAATACAACGGTAGGGAAAGCACATTGAAGCAGTTATGCATATAAAATGGAGGAAAGAAAGGAAGAAAGCAGTAACTAGACCACAATTTCAAACTCAAACCAGGCGATCTTCATTAGATTTCAAGGCTGGTGAAGAATGCTCTGTGACTCAAGGCTCTGCCCTCCAGACCCACTGCCCCACAGCTCGAGCTTCTAGCCCTACACACAGGCTTTGGTTTCTAGACCCAGGGATTCACTCCAGGGTCTTCCACATACATTTTCTGAATACCCCATCTTTATTCTTAGCTTCTGCTGAGTTGGTTGAGTAGATCTACAAGTCACATGCTTACTCTCCTCCAGGATCCCTCTCTGTGAGGGAATACTCTGACCTTTTGATCCTTTAAAGTCCCTAGTCAATGGTTGTTCAGCTTTTCCATTGGCTTTGTCTTCAGAACTCACTGTACTAATAAAAAATATACAATTTTTTCATTTTTGGCAATCTGGTTAGGCTGAGAATTTTGCAAATCATTAAATCTTGGTTCATTTTAGGTGAACAGTTTTCCCTCAATTTGTCTCTCTCCTTTCACATTTTACTATAAGCAATAAGAAGAAAATGGGTAACATCTTGAATGCTCATACTGGAAATCTCCTGAGCTCACTATCCAAGTTCATCACTTACAAGTGTTGCTTTCCATTTCTTTCTAAGTTCTTGTCAGAAGTGCCTTGAATGTCTATATTTTTACCAACAGTCTGTTCAAAGCAGCATTATTTGTCAAGAGTCATCAGTACTGTCAAAATGACCATACCTTTGAATACAGATCTTCCTTTTAAACTAATAAAAATCAGATATGCAGAAGAAAAATTATGCATAAGACATTTGTTATATCATTATTTATAAAAAGGAAAATTAAAAACTATGACCCTAGAGGACGGAATGAATAAATTATGTTCCATTCTCATGCTGAAATGGTACGTGGCTATTTAAAGTCATGATTTAGGAAAACATTCTATGACATTAGCAAATCTTCATTATAAGTAGTGAAAGCAATTTAAACAATTGTAATGTGCCTTCTGTTGTCTGTTTAGTGAGACGCACCCATATAAGAACACACTTTGAAAGTAAATTGACATATACAAAGAATTAATAATGAAAGTATTAATGGTGACTTTCATTTTCTTCTTAGTAATTCTCCTTTAAAAATTCTCAATAATTATGCCCTATTTTATATATTAGCTATATTAGCAATCTACTTGCTAATGAAAAAAACTAAGAAAATCTGTGCATTATTTTAAAAATAGCTTATAAAAGATTAAAAGAAGCCCTTATAGCAGGGTTCTCAACCTGTGGGGTGAGACCCACAGAAACTGTATTAAAGGGCCACAGCATTAGGAAGGTTGAGAACCACTGCCTCATAGTATTAGAATACCAGAAATTTTCATGTAAAAGTATTGAATGTTCTTTTTCTTTTTTCTGGTATAGAAGGGTAGGACAATTAGATAAGTAGAGAGTAAGGCAAGGAAACCATACAAAAGAGCTAATTATCACTAGCATATTATCTCAATCAATGACATAGAGTGAATATTTTTTGAAATCCATAAAATTGCATACATATACCCAGTCAACGATTACCTATGTTAATACACTGCAACAACAAAATAAAATATTCAGATTATATCAAAATTGAAGAATTCATCAAGGGATTCTTTGAATCATATAAGTGGGGGAAAGGAGGTGTTAATGACAAAGAAAAATAACTCCGTTTTTGTAGAGTGCTAATTGTGTCATAATTATTATTCACTCTAGGGGTACAGTTGGGAAAAACCATTCAAATTTATGTTTTGGGGGAAATGTTCACGTTATATTTTTGAGTGACTATTTTGCAACATAAAAATCTTGAGTATTAGCTTTTAATAATTAAACATATAATAAAAGTTTTATCCAAAACAAAACAAACTACTATTTTAAGATGATATTCCATTCTCATGGAAGGAATCATAAATAATCCAAAAAATTACCTGTTCTTATTTTTTTTTCTATGTAGTTCACCACATTCTATTCCTTTCTTTACTGTCTCCCTCTCTCAGCACCACAAGTGTAATTACCCCCACCTACGCAGGGTCATCAGTCAGTAAAACCTAAGTCAGATGTCTTCTAGCTCTCTGTGTTTCTTAGAGGATGTTATCTGTGAAAAGAGCTCACATCTGATCCAAGAGAAATGGGAAGTTATCCACTGACTCAAAATGTGCTTAAATAAGTATTTTTATGTATACTGTATATAGGTATGAACTTTAATAAATAGTATTATTTCATCATAATTGGTTCTTCAGCAACCAAGAAACTAAAACCACAATCTGGGTCATAATAAACCTACATACATAGTCACAGGCACGTTTTCAGTTTGCCTGAATCTCTCTAATAATGTTCAGTTAAATCTCTCATAATTGCCCAGGAATAGGACTCCAGGTTAGATGCTGTGTTTGAATGGCTTCCTCACCTTGTTTAACATTCTACTCCTCTGTGTGTTTATGTCTCTAGCGTAGTGGCTAATGGACCAGTCCATTCCAGAACTGTCCTGTGGGTCTTCTACATTCCTAACCCCTTTCATAGGCAGTATACTTCTGTCATAATAAGGATATTTACATGTTCCTCCCCTCACTCCATGGAGATTATAGTTCTACTAAAACAGGGAAATCATTTTTCATCTTTGTATGTTTGACATCAAGCACAGGGCCTGGCATCTTAATGGACAGTAGGGGTTTGCAAAGAATGGTGAAAGAATGAGTCACAATTATAATGATAGTTTGAAAATGTTACCCATATAGAAAATCAAAATGGTAAATTTTAATGATGGTGCCCCAAACAACTCTGGCCATTTACTTTTGAAAGTAATACAGGTTTGAATAAGATTTTTCTTAAGGTTATATTAGAAAAAAAAAAGTTAAGATTTGGGCCAATATAATCTCAAAGAATGTTAAGAGGTAAAATGCTTATCCTCCATACTGTAGGAAAATTAAAAATATGTACTGAAAGAAGTTAGAATGAAATCAATGGAGCAAACTCTGCCTCAGTTTACAAGACAATAGATTGGAAGGAATGCCCCTCTCCTAAGTTTTATGTATTAAAACTATATTAACTGCAGAGGGAAGATAGCATCTTGACCTATCCACAAGCTAATTGTTAAAAAATAACAAAATGTATGCATCATTGCTATCCTCGCTTGAGAATAGAAATGTATCCAAACAAAATTCTGAACTTAATTCTACAACAAAAATAAATAACTAAAGCAAAGAACATAATTGTTTTACTTACCATTATCTTATAAATACTTTTGGGAAAGGGGGAAAATTTCTATTTGCACTTATGCTGAAACAATGTCAACTTTCCCCCATTCCCTAGGTAATATGGTGTTTTGGCTTATTTGTGAGCATGTAGCCTTCTTTCCTGGAATCCAACCCAAACAAACAGATTCCTATGCAATCTGTCACAAGATCTTAATATAAATAGAAGATTAAAAAAATCTATGTTACCGATGTTGATATCTGTGTAGCTAATTTTCTACTCTTCAGTTCCCCTTAGATTATGGGACATGATTTGGTGTCCTGCACATGGGTACCTAAAAAGCTACATGTGGTAAACCTGTCCCTCAAACAATAACTGTAAAATCTAAGTGTCAATTAATGTCTGTTATCAAATTACAAGGTAATGTTAGTTTTCACACTTCAGTTCTCAGCCTAATGCTTTAACTTCCCTTATTAGGGGCTCTTAGCACATCAAAAAAGGTATTAGCAAACAACAATTAGCTCTCTGGTCAATTTGGTAAACTTCCACGGTAGTTTGATTGTTAACAATGCATTTCTAATAATAGAAATTATCATTTATTTAAGGAAATTCATTTTACTGATTGTAACACAGACATATAAATCTGGATAACATGTATTATGTTAACAATTGCTGCTATACATTCTGTATACACACTCGCGCCCAAAGGCATGTGTAGACATTTATTATTTTCTGTTGCATGAAAGCTGTAAAAACCATCACAGTGTAAGTCAAGTTCAACTGCCAAATTCCATATTTTGATTTCCAAATCCTCTTTTCCATAAACTTTTATCTCTCTTGAAAAGGAAAGGTATATCTTCTTAAAAGGAAAAAAAGTCGTATAAAAGCCTACTGTTTGGACTTGGATTTTTTTTTTTTTGACCTCCCAGAAAACATAAAGAGAAATATTTTATCTCTACTACTAACACCTGAAATGACCTACAGGTCATTGAATGATAACAATTAACTGTTTTGTTGTTCCCAATTGGTTTGTGCCAGGTTAACCAATAAAAAGTCCATCTTTCTACACACTAAAGAAACTTCCTTTACCTTACAAGGGTTTTTTTATTTATTCTTTAGTGAGTAAATTTTACATACCCTTATACAATGAATTTACTTTCCAATTAATTTGTCTGTTCTAATCGGTCTGCAAGGGAAACTAATTCATTTAACACTACAGAAAGTTGCTTAGAAAGTCTTCAGGGAATTGACCACTTCATTGCAGTTAAAAGTATATTGTTTGGAGGTGTAAATGGGTGTAAGATCTCCTTTTATGTCTGGACCTTGGTACTAAGTTGCAGTAGGCCACATTCCCACTGTTAGCCTTAATAGGATTAGTTTGGGTATTATCAAAAGAACAATTAACACCTGCTGATACGATCACAGATGGTATCAAAAAGTAAGAGGAACTCAATTTTACAGGGACATTCATCTCAAGCTTTTATTTTGGGAGTGCCAGACAAAAATGTCTACAAAATTCCATGACAATATTCTGTGTAACTGTTGGTGCATCATCAAAACTAATATAAAATTAAATGTCTTTTCTAGCTTGCTTAATTCTGAAAAAGGGGTTTCTATTTGATTGTCTGTTAATACTAGCTCTCCAACTCTGAGTATGATATTTATCTGAGCAAGGGTTTCCTTAATTGCAAAATTGAGAGCAATAGTAGCACCCAGATCCCAGGATGGTTCTAAGGATTAAATGTAGTAATCCAGGTTTAAGCCCTTACCTTATACTTTACATATAAATGTGAGTCCTTATTGTCCTGATTTTTACACAGTTATCTTTAATGCTTTTGTAGACTCTACAGGAAAGCTTCAATAAATATGAACTTAGAAATACTTTGTGTTTTACATAGACACCATTCACCCAGTTTCCAAAGAGAGTATATAATTAAAATTAGAATTTAAATTGTAAGTTTTATTACATGCCTTTCAATGTTTAAGAATTTTTTCTTCTGCTAGTGGAATGTACTTTACTGATTTACTGATTAGACTTAGCATGTTTTTATAGGAAATCATTGTTTTAATATACTGCTATTAAATTTTGCTAATAGTTTGTCTGCCTCAAGTTTTTAAGTTAAAATAGAGCCTATGTAAACTGACCACCCAAGGGACTATAACAAACTGGTCAACATACAGAGGTCATCAAAATAAGGAAATCGGCATGTGGTACTGATATGTTACATGCCATACCTTTCTGGTCTATGAAAATTAGGTAAACTTGAGGAGGTGGTCAAATTACCGAGGTGGTCAACTATGGAGGTCCTACTGTATTGTATTTTTTTATTATAGTATCTCTGTCTACTTTGTGTTTAAGGTTCTGCTAACCTTGTAGAATAAATTAAGTATATTTAAGCCTTTCTTCAGTTTTGATAACACACATAAGTTATCTATTCCTTGACTTTTATGCGGGTTCAAACTGGCCTTTATGAGCAAAAGGCGGGGAATAAAAGGGAGAAAATGATTTGATTTCTTTATCTAAATTTCTTTGATTACATGTATGTTTAACTTTGAGTTGATTTGGAAAGTTATATATATTTTTTTTAGAAAAACCCAGAGGTTCAGAATTCTAGGAAAGCCAAGAAGACAGGCAAAACAAAGTAGGTATAGAATCCAGTTCTTTGAAGGATCATTCAACCAATTTTGATAATATAAAATAACCTTTTATACTCTCACTATAAAACTAAAACTCCCATATCCCATCCACTCCACCCAGGGTGACAGTGAGACTCTGTCTCAAAAAAATAGGTTTTTAAAAAATTGATTTCTCTCTAAGTTGCACAAAAGAATTTTAGATGTGTTCCATAATATTATATTGGTCTGATCTTTTCAAACAAATTTTATGAAAATTGTTTTAAAGATAAGAAACAGTAATTTAGATAAATGAGAAGACTTATTTCCATCAAGTGGTCCGAACTATCTCATATCCATTGGTATGGCTACCATCAAATAACCCAGAAAACAAGTGTTGATAAGCAGTATATGGAGAAATTTGTACACTTGTGTACTGTTGGCACAAGTGTAAGATGGAAGCCCCTATGAATAGTAGTTTAGTGTTTCCTCAAAGAATTAAAAATAAATTTACCCTATTAGCCAACAATTCTATGCCCATAACAACTTAAAGCAGACCCTTGAAGATACGTTTGTATACCAATGTCCAAAGCAATATCATTCGTAACAGCCAAGAGGTGAAAGCAATCCATGTCCTTCAATGATTGAATGTATAAACAAAATACAGAATATACACAAAATATAATATTTTGTTCTTCAGTGGTTAGGGCACCAGCCACATGCACCAGGGCTGGTGGGTTTGAACCCTGCCAGGGCCTGCTAAACAACAATGACAATAATAACAAAAAAAAAAGAGCCTGGCATTGTGGCAGGTGCCTATAGTCCCAGCTACTGGGAGGCTGAGGCAAGAGAATCTCTTAAGCCCAAGAGTTTGAGGTTGCCATGAGCTGTGATGACACAGCACTCTACCAAGCGTGACATAGTGAGACTCTGTCTCAAAAAAAAGAAATGTACTTGCTTTGGCAGCACATATACTAAAATAAAAATAAATAAAATATTATTTAGCCTTAAAAATTAATAAAATTATTACACATGCTACAGCATGGATTAACTTTATGTACATTATGGCAAGTGAAACAAGGCCGTTACAAAAAGACAAATGCTGTCTCATTCCACTTATACACACAAGGTACCTAGGTTTGTCAAACTCCTAGAGACAGAAAGTAGAATGGTGTTTACCTGAATCTACTAGGAGGAAAGGGGACATGGGAGTTTGTTTTATAAAATGAATTCTGAAGATGGATGGTGGTAATGGATTCACTACAATTTAAATGTACTTAATATCACCAGACTATGAATGGTTAATATGGTAAATTTCATGTTGTGTATATTTTGCCATAACTTCAAAATTTGTCTATAAAAGCAAGTGGTCAAAAAGTGACAGAGTCGAACCAAGGAATTGCTCCTGAGCTACAGGCTTTTTAACTATTCTTGGCCACTCTAAACTGTATTCCCACTATATTCCCTCCATACCTAATCTCTGAGAAAACTTTCAGGGTTCATTTTTACTTTGCTTTGTCCTTTTATATATATTAGTAAAACAAAAGAAAAAATAGCAAAGATGGCAGGTAAGGCCTCAAGGCAACACCTAAAATAGGTTTCCATCCTATTAGAATACCGTCCTGTGGGAAGCCAGGCCTAATGCTCCTAACATTTTGTTGTTTGCACCTGTCTCTCTTCAACAACCTACCTCTTTCCAGTCTTACTTTCTTTACGTCTCTCATTTTTCCATATTCTAAACTTCTGTTTATTTCTCTTTCCCCTGTAGGCTAGGAATTTCTGGATAATTGTCACTAAAGGACCTATATTTTACTCTCTATTTTTACACTGAGGGCACGGGTTTCAAATGATTAGTGTTCTGTCTTCCACATTAAGCCATATGTTTTATATATGTGCAGCAGAGTCATAAAACCTCTGATGACTTATTTTGTGCAAGGTGTTGTACCTAATTCCAAGAAGAGAGCAGTATAAAACTTAAAAAAAAAAATAGAAGGGCAAAAATTTCTTGTCTCATTGAGCTCACATTATTGAGAAGATGGATGATTCATAAGATGAAGAAACACAATCCAAATTTTGTTGCTGGTTTGATAAGAGAAAAATAAAGCATAGAGGAAGATATAATGGGTATCTATGTAAGAAATAGATAACATTAATAATTTATAGGACTTTATAACTTTTAATAATATATATACCTATTCAAGTAGAAAGATGAAGTACTCAATAAATTATAGCTGTACACTATAATTATAATGATGATGACAGAGATGAAGTGGGGGGGAAGGAAAGAAAATATTATAGAAAATAAATAACATGTTTTCTTTACAAAACTATCGCAAGGCTTGAAGTGAATTACAAAAATTATAATAGCATAAAAAAATAGATATAGTTTAGGGCCTGTACTCACTTTACAACTTATATCAAGGTGACTCATAGATGTTGGCTCTATGTCAGCCTGCCGTGCCATTTATGGGTTAGGGAACCAAAGAGGCTGTGTCCTTGGGTTGGTCTTGGTTGGCCTTGGTTGGCCTTTTGATGACGTGAAGATAATGTTCTTGGTGTATTTCTTTTTTTCTTTTTCTTTGCCTCTTTTGATAAAACTAAATGCAAGTCATATTTTATTAAAGCTGTTACTGAGCTGTGACTGAGCAAACAATGGGCTTGCTTCTTGCTTCATGATGCATATAGAAGACAATATCATGGTACCAGCTTTTGAGAAAAGAAAAGCTTTATTGCAAGTCTACTGGCAGGGAGATAGGAAGAAATGCTCAAATCTGTCTTCTCAAGCTGAGGTCTGGTTCAGGTTTTATAAGCATAGGGCAACAAGCTGTGATCTGTTTGAATCTCTCCATGAGGTGATACTGGGAGGCATGATCTGACTTAATCCTGCCATAGGGAGATAATTAGGCTTGCTTTGATTGGATTCTAGACTCTTTCATGGTACAGCCACTGCTTAATTCATTTCTCACCACTCCTGGGTCCAAGCACTTAGGTTCTGCCAATGGCCATATGCTTCTCTTATCAGAGCATGATCACCCTATATGGCCTTCAACTTGGTGTGCCATGGTAACTGAAAAACAACTCACAGCTTGGTTACATGAAAGCTGAACCAAACTGATCTAGTGTGGTTACCAAAACTTTGAGCCTTGTGAGTCTGATAGCCAACTGCTTACTAGAGTTTTGCTGCTAGCTACTCCTGTAACCTGAAGAAATAATAAACCTCCTTGAGAAAGCAAGGTCTGCTTACTCCAGAGCCCACAGGAGTCAGGCAGATAGCATAAATAAGAGAATATGTAAGTAAAAAACTGAAAGAAATGAGAAAGTGGCAGTGTCACCCTGAATAATACCCACTCCCGTCTCATAAAATCAAGTTAAGGATCTCGAGATGGAGAGATAGGGACCACCAGTTAAGGAATACAGGTAATCTCTAGAAGTGAAAATGGCAAGGAAACAAGGGTCTTCCTAATGCCTCCAGGAGGAATATAGAACTGCCAACATTTTAATTTTAAAATTCTGACATCCAGAACTGTAAAAGAATAAAATCATGCCATTTGGAGCCACTACCCTTTCTCAAAGCCATCAAAATCAATGTCATAACAGAATTTTGACTTAAAAAACTCATAAAACAGAATAATAGCCAATGGTCAAGAATTCAGGATTCAATCTTGACTAAATATTACTGGGTTTTGACTGCTGTTGAAATATGATTTTCAGGAAAACATTTTGCTTATTCTTTTATATTAGGGAAAAAAATGCCAAAAAGTAACATGTCAAGTATGCCTAATTTTACACCATCACACATAAATGGTTTGAATAATAATTCTCTCTAATGATATTGCTAATTACTTCTAGATAAAATAGAAAACAGAAAAGACAATAGGTCAATTCTTTGTTGCTCATCGTTGGTTTCCACCACTGCAAATTTGTATCTAATTTTAAGAGACAGTCTTCCTAATCAATTACAGTAAAATATGTTAGAAGTTCAACTTTTGCAATTAACGGTGGTATGTGAGTTTCCTTGATTTTCAATATGAAATTTGCTTCCCCAAATTATAATCAGTATAAATGGAAAGAACTTTACCAGAAGAGACATGTTCAAATTGCTATCTCTCTAAAATACTGATAAAGTAATCTTTTTAATCAGATGCACATAGAAGCACAGCTGAAATCTGGAATAAATATAGTAAGTCAAATTATTATTTAATCAATAAAATTGTCCATAAAACTACACAATTTATTAATACGCAGCAACTGCATATTAGCATCCTCCACCTTTAGTGCCAAAATAAAAGACTCCTTCGCCTGTGTTATAAAGAAAGACACCATAACAAATTGGCAATTTTTAACAATTTGTAATGGTCATCTTTGAAACCACCAGTATGATATCTTAAAACAAACAATGCTATACTTAGCTAATATTTAATCCATTTTTCCAACAAGTTTAGTGGTCACACACTAATTATACTTAAAAGTTATAAGACTTTGAGATGGGATTAGAAATAAAAGCCAATCACAATCAGAACAAAACATAAATATTCTATTAATTAAAGGAAACAATTCATTACTGGAGGCAGGGAGTGTTTTGTTTTTGATCAAAATGGAGTAACAGAGACAAGATATATCCTATTGCCGAAAACAACCAGAAAAAGAAACAAACAAAAATCCCCAAAGACAAAGTATATGGAACAATGGTTTGCAAGACACTGGATATCACATAATGAGGAACAATAATAATAAGACAGATGAGAAATGAACCCTCCTTGGGTGTGCCTCACAGAAGAGATCTGAGGAAGAAGAATTATATTTATTTTTTTTATTAAATCATAAAGAGGTAGATCATGTATATATTAATGCATTTATGGGGCACAATGTGCTGATTTCATATGCAATTTGGAATGCTTACATTTTACTGGTTAGTAAATGAGGTGAGGGACATATTAACCGAGGGAAAAGAATTTTAAAAGAAAAAACTACACAGATTGGTAGACAGTACTCTTGAGTATTCAACAGAGTATTGATTAACATATTGTTGCAAGGAAAACTACTCAAGTCAGGAGGAAGAATCATTTGAAAGGATCAGTAGGAAAAATATGTATTGCTCACACAGGGCTAGGAATATTACCTGTTCTCACCCATCTCCTAAATCATGGATAGACTATCAGAAGAGTCTTGCCTCAGGAGTGGAACCCTAGACTGAACACTGCTCTAGTCACACAAATTAACCTTAAAGGCAAGTCTCAAAAAAGATGAAACTGTTTCTAGTAACTTGTATCATATAAAACTAAAAAGTATTTACAAAAATAAAAACATGCATTCACTAAAAAAAAAAAATTCCAGTGTCTGGCATCCAGTCCAAGATTATCAGTCGTGTAAAAGAAAAGTATATTCAATAATGAAATGAAAAATCAATAAACTGAAATCAACCCAGAACTAACACAAATTTTATAATTAGCAGACATAGACATTAGAACAGTGATTAAAATTGTAGTCTATATGTTCAAAAAGTTAATAAGAGTCACTGAAGATACAGAAATAACCCAATTTCTAGAAAACTAAAATATCTGAGTTAAAAAATGCACTGAATGAAAATAAAGGCAGAAGAACAATACAGGAGAAAAGAAGAAAAGATTAGTGAACTTGAAGACAGTGATAGCAAGAACCCAAAATGAAGCACGGGAAAAAGAAACTTTTTATGAAATTAAAAGAGTATCAGTGAACCATGGGACAAATTTAACTAGCTTACCCAAGGACATTAAATATGCAAACTGAACTGAGGCATGAGTCAAATTTAATAAAGGCAGTGATAGAAAGAAAATTGGATGGGGGGAAAATAGGTTACCTATAAGATAGAAAGATATGGATGGATGAAGGTGACATCATTAAAGAATTAAAACAAACAAAAAAAGAAATGAAAATCTGACAAGCTAGAATATTATACTCAGCAAAAGTATTTTTTAGAAAAGAAGCTAAAGATGTTTTCATACTTACAAAACAGAAAAAATTCATCACCAAACCTTATATACTGTAAGAATTGTTAAAGGGAAATAGGAAGTGAAAATACAGAACTATATGAAAGCATGAGGAACATTTTAATATTCAAGATTGAGCATCTCCTGAGGGAACTATCTGTAGAGCTGAAGGCTGCATCATATGCTACATGCTTAATAAACCAGGCAAGGCTGGTTTCGCAAGGTGTTGAGAAGAGTTTTGTTTGACTCACCATGCACTTAATCCTACATCCTTTTCTAGTTTATTTGAAGTTCACCATTTCACTATTGGCTCCTCACACTTTGAGGGTTGTTTTGGCACCCTAAAGCCTCCAAATGCTGATTTATTTGTTTATCTATTTTGCATAGGATGTATCCTTTCACCCTACTTTTTATAATATTTCGGCTGGCCACAGAATTTCCCTCAGTCAGAATCAAAGTACTCCATTTGACCTTGTTAAGGTGAGGCACATGTTTCTTGAAAGACTGTAGAGGAAATAGCAGATTCTCTTTTCTTTAAAAGTGAAACTACTTCTAGGTATAGAATTGAGAAACTAGGAAGCTGATGTTAGGGATAATAAACCCTGTATAGGTATGGTCTTGTGTAGCATATCCTCTTGCCCTTCTGGCCCCATCGGTTTTCTTGGATCTAAATTGCACTTGAATGGAAATTTGGGGATACTTATATGGCTAGTAACTGGCATGTGCCTTGATATAGTCCCCCATACCAAGAAGAGACCCAGGGTTTGTTTCTGACTACTATCAAGCCTAGTGGAAGCCTATAATTCTTAACCCAAAAAACATTCCTGGGTCAATGTGAACACGTTATAAGAGAATGATAGTGAGTTTTTATTTATGCAGTCAACATTGGACTGTGAAATACATCAACCAATGGCTATGGAAGGGACAGTGTCAAGTTCAGGACTGGAGATGCTTTTTACTTCCTGGCATCAATATTTGAGTGAATAAACTTTTATTATATAAGCAGGCGCCACACAGTTTCATGCTTCCAACTAAAAGGCGTTTGATACCTCCAAAGGATGCAGCTACTAAACTCAACAGTATGGGCAGCAGAACTGAGTATCTGTCTGAGTCTTACATTTGAATAGGAGGCCCTCATGGCTGTGTCCCAGTGCTCGATCTGAATAAGCCTTTGACCATGTTTTAGCCCTGATAGAACCAGAAAGCATTCAGTAATCTGCTCCTAATTCAACAAGCTCCTGAGGAAAATGCCTAGACATTTCTGTAGTAAGGTCAAAGTGGACTGATTCTTATAGTTTCCCACCTGTGGATTCAGATCCCAGTGATGGGTCCACAGCCTATGGAAACAATGAATGAGTAAACCAGGGTTTAAGAACCCCTCTCTCCCCATGCACACCCAAAAGGTTAATGTTGGTGATGCACTTTAAACCCTTATTTTCAATGTTATATATTCCCTCAATGACTGTTATTACTTCTTTTTATTTTGTTCAAATCAGAATGTTAACGTAGTCCATATGCACATGTTATAAGCAATTATTTGACAGGTCTCTCAAGATGTACTTTCTTTCTTTCTTTTGTACAATTCACTGCTTTCTAGTGCATCCAGAGATGTGCAATAATCACCACAATCAACAGAAAACAAATACTATGCTCATTAGCAGTTGCTCCCCATTTGCCATCACTTACCCCCAGGCAACTATAATCTACCCTCTCTATATTTGACTAATTCCAGAATTTTAATGTAGTGTAACCAGACAGTATTGTATTTTGTAATTGATTGCATTCATTTAGCATAGTATTTCAAATGTTAACATGTTATAGTAATCATTAATAGTTCAAAATTGTCAGGGCTGTTATTCCATTTTATAGATATACCGCATTTTTGTTATCCATTCATTAGCTGATGGGCATTTGGGTTGTTTTCAGTTCTTGTCTATTTGATACTGCTATAAATATTCATATAAAGAGTTTGTGTGGACATATGTTGTTATTTTTGGAGGGAATATACCTAAGAATGGAAGAGTCAAGCCATGTGGTAACCCCATAGTCAGCTTTTGAGGCTCCATCAGCCTATTTTCCACGTGGGGCACCTTTTCATAATATTATTTCCAACAGCGTTATCTGAGGCTTCCAAATTTCTCTACAAATCACCAATGTTGATTATTATGTGCCCTTTTGATTAGTGCCATTTTAGTGGGTATGGAAGTGGCATTGCTTTGTGGTTTTGGTTTTTATTTTCCTGATGGTTAATGGTGTTGAGAGTGGTTTCTTGTGCTATTCACAAATTAAATATATAAATGTCTGCGTGTGAGTGTGTGTGTGTGTGTGTGTGTGGATTTGCATACTGGCCATTTAGATTCTTTGCCCATTTTTAATTCAATTACTTATCTTATTCTTGAGTTATAAGTATTCCTTATATATCCCAGTTACAAAGTCTCTTGTCAGATAGATGATTTGCAAATATATTCCATTCTGCAGGTTGTCTTTTAGCTTTGATAATGTCATTCGAGGCACTTAATTTTGATGACATACAATTTACCTATTTTTTTCTTATCATCTATGTTTTTTGTATCGTATCTAAGAAGAATTTTACTAACACAAGATCACAAGGATTTACTCCTATGTTATTTTTTAATAGTGCTATAGTTAAACTCTTTCTATTTACATTTATGAACCCCTTTGAATTAATTTTTATGTGTGGTATTACTTTTGACAAAGATAATTTAAACAACTGACCTTACCTTTAAATGGATTACAGAGATACAGCTTTTAGTTTACACGTTGCTTCTGTGAATATTGGAATAGTTTATACAAACTTTCATTTGGCAACACAGAAGTGTGTCTAGTTCATGTGACCATCCTGGAAATGAATTATTTTGCTTCTGTCTATTCCTTCTTAACACCACAAACATCACTTGGTTTTTGCCTAAAACTCCTACATGCCTAAAATTCTGTATCCTCGCCAAGAACCCTACTTATCCCACTGTTCACTCATAGTAATTGCAGATGTGCCTGAATATACTGCCTGGGTCTTGCTGATTGTTGATCAGATGCCAGACTCTTTACATGGTTTAGCAAGGCCGGGTCATCCACAAAGGCAAGATCTGGATTCGATGTCAAGTCACTATGAATATCACAAATTCTTTATCATAAATCAAGGTTGTCAAGATGTTTTTCATCTTTCATATTTTGTTTAAAATTTTTTTCCTGTTATTTACAAGATAGGATATTGATCTTAACCCAGTTGAATTATCATGGAAGGAGAGAAAAGTCAGAACAATGATTTAAAATGACTCTCTACATTGATATTTCCTTGGAAGTTAGATTCTATGACAACTTTCTAGAAATTACAGTGTTCTCCATAATTAATCTCATAAAGACTTTATGCTACGTTCTTTAATAAAGCTATATTAATATGAGAGTTGGAAAGGCAGTTGCAGTTAAGGGAGAAGTATTAGCAGCATACTGTATAACACACAATAGAAGCCATGATAAAATAAACACAGGTTTGTGGTGTATTTCCAGATATTATAAAATAGTCCTACGAAAAAATAAGTAATATTCTCCTAGATAACACCTAAAATGGCATGATCATCTATTAAAATTTTAAATTTACTATTTATCTAAAGTTGTGTCAGTGGAGGTGAGGGGGTGGGGAGGAAATACGTGCAGTGGAAAATCAAAACACACAAAACATGGCAGTTCAACCAATGAATGATGAATTTCTTCTTCATATGTATTTTTTTCAGTGACTTGAGAAAGAATGAGGCGTCATAAAAATGACCCCCCCAAAAGCTTACAATTTCCTTTTAATATTTAATCAGCACTTGAGAGATGAAAGAACTGGTTTCATAATATTTAACTGATCAGTTTAAAAATAAGAACATATGATTTGTTATCCCACTGGATGGTATTATTGCAAATTCATAAAATTACTTATATCCTGAAAGTCATTTGAAGATAAAAGTTCAAACCACTAAATTCTTAATAAGTAGAAATAAAAGGGAGAAAAAAAACTTAATAGGCTTTAAAACTACACTTTCATTTTTTTGAAAGTAATACTATAACAAAAGCAAATCCGGAGTATTAAGTTACTCTTCATGTAACCTTCTGTGCAAATCTAAAGCAGTAATACTACTGTATTAATATATAATGCACTTGTTGTAAAAGCATACAATCCTCAAGATGTTGGATTCTAAATGTTGAAATAACGACTTATTACTACTTATATAGCCAAAAAACTTTATAAAATAGATTTACTATAAAATATATCATATAGTATTTAATGTCCCCAAAAAGTATATCAGTTTCTTTTCATTTTCCATGTTAAACAAGAATCACTAACCATGCTATTGAAAAGGATTGAACCCTATTTTTCCTTGACAATTCTACAGTGACACATATGTACAAAGTTTATTAAATTATTTGTATTTATTTACTATTGTCGCTATTTGATGTAAGTGATTTCTCGTGCTTGTTCTTCCTATCTAGATGAAATTTCATACCCTTGGATCAACAGCTGTAATAGTGAGTGCGCTGTGCATTTGAAAGTTGCTAAAAGCAGATATTTCAAATGTTTGCATCACAAAAACTCATATATATGTGAGGTGATTAATGTATCAATTAGCCTGCTTAATTGTTAGGTATTTTAACATTTATCAAAACATCGTGTTATACATGAGAATTAATCATGTATGATTGTTATTTCTCAATGAAAAATAACATTGAACTATTCTTTAAAAATTAACAGTGAGGTATTAATGGCTACTACTCCAAAGACATTTCCTTCAAATCCTTGGCAAGGTAGACTACTTCATAAGGTTTTTAATATTATAGAATAAGGAATATCTACAGTATCATGCTTTGCATAAGACAGCTACTCTCTTTAAAATTGTATGTAGGGGCTCAGTGCCCGTAGCACAGTGGTTACAGCACCAGCCACATACATAGAGGGTGGCAGGTTCACCACCTAAACAACATTGACAACTGCAACAAAAAATAGCTGGGCATTGTGGCAGGCACCTGTAGTCCCAGCTCCTTGGGGAGAATCCATTAAACCCAAGGGTTGAGGTCGCTGTGAGCTGTGACACCAGAGCTCTCTACAGAGGGCGACACAATGAGACTCTGTCTCAAAAAATAAATAAAATAAAATGAAGTAAAAAGATTGCCTGTATAATTTTAGTTTCCTTAAGGGCTAGTCACAATCTACGTATTTGTTTCACTCTGTACATACATAGACAGATGTCCTGAGAACTCGCTATCACATATGCAGAAACCAAAACCAAACCAAACCTTTATTTCTTGATATATTTTGCTACTTATTTAGACATCATTTCTTTTATTTAAATAAAGGAACATCAAACCCCCCAATGTCTTTATGAGAAGGAAAGCACATCTTTTCTTCTTCTCAAATCTCCCCTCCTTAGCCCATCAAAAGTTTTGAAAAGCTTTTCATAAAATATTTAAAGGAATTGCTTACACATAGAATCATACCCTCACCCCTCTCTTCATAGGGAACAGTATCACATCCTTTTATAATAAGAGACAAGACACTGTAACCCCTTGCTCGGGAGAGGGCATATTTTGATTAACCTGAATGAGTGGGTGTCAGGGAAACTCACTAATCTTCACTCATAGCTTCAAAACAATTATTTCACATATTCTGAAAGCAATTATTATCAGAGTGCAGGCCCGCAGCACCAGTACCACCTGAGAACTTGTTAAGGATGAAGATTTAGGCACCACCACAGGTTTTTCTCGGTAAGACGCTCTGGAGGCGGGGCCTAGCAATCTGGTTTAAGAAGCTCTGCAGGTGATTCTGATGCCAGTTCAGGTTGGAGAACCTCTGCTTTAAAGCAACGGTGGGGAGAATAGAAAAAGCCTAAAAAGCAAACAAAAAAATAAACTGTGCTGAACACCCTGACTCCACATCATAAACTTTGAAGTTGTAAATGAGGCTGGGAACCTTGTTCCAGAGCTAGGGAAGAGTATGACATTAGGTAATGTATGTCCCTTGTTTTTCTTATTTATAAAGTGGGGGAAATGCCAATATGTGTGTGTGTGTCCGTGTTTGTATGTTATTTGAAAGATTATTTTGGTATTAAAATATGCATAAAATACTTAGTATGCTATCACTTAACGGTAGGTTATTACAAATGTTAGCCTTTCTTATACCAATACTATTTTTAAATAAGAAAATAAACAGATGTGGTTGTTAACAGTAAATTTTTCCTATTTGGATTGAGCTTTCTAGTTTTCCTTCACACACCCATGTTCAGATGTCAGTAACGGAAATTGTCTTTCATACCCCAAACTAGAAGACGGCGTCCGGATTTCCATTCAGGCAAACAAAAGACCTACAAATGATTGAGTTATTTAATACGTTGATCTCTCCCTGTTAGTCCCACCTAACAGGGCTTATCACAATCTTGTTACAAAAGAATTTTTAAAAATGTAATTGAAGTGATGAAAATGTTAAGAACATAATGTCCACAAAAAGGCTTTGGCCAAAACAGTTAACTTATGTGTGGTTTGGTATCTCACGCGAAAGGAAGAAAACAAGACACAAAAAAACTAAATCACTAGAGTGAGAGGGAAGTGTTTGCATAGTCTAAACATCTAGGAGAACACTGACTATTACAGTTTTATTTACTTATTTATGGATTAAGGATACTTTTATGTTTTAAGGATATCATAATACCCATGGTAAGTTTTTGAACAGTTCCCATGCCCCAGTGGCCCCCTGTATTTTTAGGAGTGCTGTGCAGTCTCCTAGATGATCTATTTTTTTCCTTTTTCTAAATTTCTGCTTAATGTAAGGGTACGATTGGGTGGATTAGGTGACAATGTTTATGTTTGTTAGGTAGAGTCCCTGTTGTAGTTGTGTCCCAGGAAATGTGCCATATGCCCTTACATTTTGCCCATTAAGTGGGAGCACCCCAGTCTGACCCTCTCTTTCCTCCCCTCTCCTTCATTATCCCTCCCTCCAACTTGCATTGAATATTTTCTCTTATGTGAGCACACATTAGATCCTCTACTCAGGCAGTGGTTCTCAGCCTTCCTAATGCGGCAATGTACTTGCATTGTTAAAAAGGGGTTGTGACCCACAGGTTGAGAACCACTGGTACTGTCTTCATGTTATTATTGATACCTGCTTCTCCAGTCTCGTGATACTTTACTAAAGAATAATGTGTTTCATCCTGCTTAATACAGAAGATGTAAAGTTCCCATCTTTTTTTACGGCTGAATAATGCGACCATCTATTATTTTTGACTTTGCTGAAACACATCCTTTTCCTCTTGAATTTCTTTAAGTCACACTTCAGGCTGCTAAAGTCTCACTTTAAGTCCCTGGGCAGAGCACGCTAACATGGAGCTGGAGTTTGCTAAAGGAGCTGTCATGATCTGTTGACTCAATGATCCATTAATGACACCTGAAGGCTCACAGCAGCGCTCCCTCAGCTGGCTACTTGCTCATAGCTGGCACACGGAGGATTCAGGTGCATCGTAGGAAGCACCTAAATCAGCCAGCCATTAAGTGACTTCTGCTTACAAAACAGGGCTCTGAGGATCATGATTCAGTCCAGCCAAACCTGACAGTTCAAAGGAAAGTCGCACTGTTAAGCTCCAGCCAAATCTTGTTACAACAAAGAAAGGAAGGAAGATGCAAGTGCTCTGTCCTTTCTTTCACAGACTCATCTACCCTGTTGTGCAAAATATTTAAGAGCGAGGGTTCCCATTCCATTCCTTTCCCTTATTTCACCTCTCTAGCGGTGACTAGTTAATCAGTACTCTGTCTCTATTTTTTAGGGAACTAAGATTAATTCCTTTGGAAATGTCACATTTGGTTTACTGAAGAAAGTCATCTGAGCAAAGGCATAACTCCAAAAAGTTTAATAGACTGGTAACACAAACATTGCTAATGAAAGATAAACATCTTTAAGACTCCATTTAAGAAGTATCTCTCTTCCAGTCTAGCCCCATGTGGTACACTTAGCTCATGTATTCTGCTCTAGACAACATTATAAAATATTAAACAAAAAGGGTATTTTTGCTGTTGGTAGGCAGTGATGGACTTATTCTAAACTTGTGTCCTCAACTTGTGTCCTTCATTTTAGTTAATACCCCCCCATTCAACCATTTAAAATCTACCTGGAATTTTATTATCATGAAGTATGAAATGTCTGATTTACTCAAATACGAAGTTTGTGACTTGATATTTCTGACATTTCCTGGTGACACTTCTTGTTTTAGTTTTATTGGGAAGGTATATCCTCAGCCCTTCACAGGCATGATTTGGCATGTGATTATCTCTGAAATGTTTTTTAGAACAATTTTTGTGAAATCGTGGCTAAGTCAAAAATTTGTGCTACTTTCAAATCTGAGTTTTGTCATGGAACCTATCAAAATATCAAAGCACTGTTTGGGAAGATGTGGCTAAGAAACTCGCAGTACACTGATGCTTTGAGAAGTTGTATTCTGGTGATTTTAATCTTAAAAATGAGCCATGTGGACGGCCAGAGACTGAAGTGGATAGTGATGACCTGAAAGCTGCAGGGAAAGCAAATTCATCTCAAGCTACATGTGAATTAGCAGCAATATCTGATGCTCCTATTCCAACAATATTTGTCCATTTGAAACAAATCAGCAAGGTAAAAAGACTGGATAGATGGGTTCTGCCTGTGTTAAACAAGTACCAGAAGAGAAACTGTCTAGAAGCTTGCCTTTTTTTTACTGTCATGACATAAAGGTGAACCATTTCTGTACTGTATTGTTATGTGTGATGTAAAATGGATTCTTTTTAACAATCACAAATATTCTACACAAGGGTTGGATGACGGTGAAGTGACAAATATAGTCCAATTCTGAATATTCATCAAAAAAGCTAATGGTGTCTGTTTGGAGGTCTAGCACTGGTATCATCCCCAGCAGGTTCATGAAACCTGGTCAGTGGATTACAGGGAATATCTGCTGCAGCCAAAGGGATGACGTGATGAGGATGCTTGTGATTATGGAGCCAAGATTGGTCAATAGAGACAGGCTATTCTTCTTACAAGGCAACGTCTGACCATAAGTAGTACTCACCGTACAGAAGCTGGTCTTGGAAACTCTCCGTCATCCACTGTATTCATCAGACCTTGCACCAACTGATTGCTGCTTCTTCCAGGCGTTGGACCACTTCTTAGAAGGAAGAATATTCAATACTCAACAAGCTGTGAAAAATGCCTTTCATGATTTCTTTGCCATTCATTTCCCTGGCTAAACAAGCTACTGTTAAGATGGCAATACTTTGTCAATGGGTTAAATGTATACTTGTATTATTATTTTATATCTTGTGTGAGATAAAATAAAGTACACTTTTAATTCAAAATCGGACATTTCATATTTAATCTAAATAGTTGCCTAATTATTATTGGAGTACACTTGAAACCATTGGAAAATAGAACCAGTATTTTTAATTTTTCAGTTTTCCTCATCATTCTTGATTTTATACAAGTAATAGTAATTACTTTGCTTTAATTGAGATTAGAAAATAATTACTATACTTAAATCATTACAAAAGGAGTTCTAACATACTGATAATACATTTAGGAAAGAAAAAAATAACTTTAACAGAGATCCTTCTCAGAACAACTCAGTTTCACAAAGTTGGAGAAAAACACAATATTTAAAGAACATGTATGTGGCCATTATCATTTCTGATTGAACACACATAGGTCACTAAGCTGGCCAATAGCATTGAGGGAATTGAATACTGGTAAGGTATTATTTCATTCATGGAAGAACTCCTTGGCAAATTAGAGAATTTTTTTTTCTGCTTATTTTGTATAATGTATCTCTGTATGTGGATTTGTTTTCCAACTTTCATCATTCTAGTAATGACACAGCTATTGAAGTGTATTTCAGCCTTTCGTATCTCCCACCCTGGGCAGGTTTATGCATGGCATACGCTGATAACTGTTATTCTTTCCAACTTGCACAATGCTTCTAGTTGCAAATATTTGAAGCAAAATTGTTACTATGTCAGTCACTTGTTCAAAATCTTCACTAGGTTCTTGATGTAATAAAAGAATACAAAAATCTCAATAACCTGTAACTTAGAACCCTCTGTCATCTTGTCTTTGTTGTTGTTGTTGTTTGGCTGGAGCTGGGTTCAAACCCGCCACCCTCAGTATGTGGGGCTGGTGTCCTACTCCCTGAGCCACAGACACCTCTTTAGCATCTGGTCTTGACAAAACTATGAATGTCATTTCATATTCTACTACTTAATTATCACCAAAAATGTACTATGGTGGAAAAATTCCTGATCTATCATCACTTAATCTACTTCTACTACTAGTTTACCAAAATCAATCATGCTCTCCATTCTCCTCCCTAGAATATATGCCTAACATTCATGACATCTTCTATACACACAAATAGGTTGGTTACAATTTGCACTCAAACTTCATGAACATATCAATCAATTTATCAAGAGAGATTATACCCAAACCAATTGATATCAATTGCTGTTATTATAATTGTAAAAATTACATTGTAGCCAACTCATAAATACAAGGTGCAGATGATTTTTTTTCCTATGTAAAGTAAGTTATGAACTTTGGAAAGAACTGACCAGTTCTTGTCCTTAAAAATATTGCTATCAAATCATCTCCTACAAGGTAGGTATAAAACAGTGAGAGAAAGTCAGACAAAACTATAGACTCCAGTTGTAATCATTGAGTTTTACCTCACTTTAAAGACATTAAAAATGGAATTCTCACGGCATACCTTTTGGGTGTAGTTTTTACCCACCCAAAAGGTCTAAAAAGATGTCACCTTTTACAAGGCAGGTGACATAGAAGACAAGCTACCGTAGTGGATTTATGGTGGTAATTCTTTGTGATTCTTGGGCAAAGAAATTATAGATAATGCTGACATCATATATGTAGTAACAAAAATAGACAATATAAGCATGGTACAGAGAAAGTTGTATCACATCTGTAATTTTTTTATTAAAAACCTTCTTTTTATTATAAACATTTTCAAAAATTCATGGTATATATGGTCTTGTCTCATTGAGAGCATAATTAACATTCTGATCAGTATGTAAAATAAGCTTGATGTATTTTCATAAACTGTATACATCTGTGTAACCAAAAAGAGATCGTCACCAGCTGCTCCCAAGGTCCCTCTCTACTGTCTTTCCACTGCTCCCTCAACTTGCAAGGGTGACTGCTACCTTTAACCACATAAATTAGCTTGCATCTTGTTATAATAAACATAAACTGTGTATGTGTGTGTGTTGCTGTGTTGCAAACTGTTGGAAACCTTGAATCTGTCGGAAAATTTTCCAGGATGATACTGATAGGACTCACAGATGTCATTTTGCCTTATTTCCTATCTATCAAGGTCAATTTGTATGTCACCTCCTCTCTGGTCTTTTTGATCTCCCAGCTGGAAGAGTCTCTCTGGCCAAGGAACACTAGTAGTACAAGGAGTATATTTAATATGAAGGTGGTGAATGAATAATGGTATTCTGCCACTCTAGGGGCATATCGCTCCTTGAGCACAAATGGCTAATTAAGAACACAATTAAATTTTAAATTATAGCTGGAGAAATTGCACTGTACAAGCAAGATAAATTAGAACACACCGTGGTATAGTTAACATGTATACGTTCTCAAAATGAAAAAATACACCGTGAGAAATAATTGATTTCTAAAGTATTCTGCTTTTTCAACTTCCATTTCACTGTTTTACCTATTTGACCTTTCTCTCAACTCTTCAGTATTAAAATAGCCTTTTTGTAATCCTTCCTTTCCTTCTAGGTTTGTTAAGCAAAACTACAGGAATCATCTCTACCTCAAGTTCCATGTTAGTCATTTCTCTCTTACAGAGCTGATGTCAAATCATGGGCTTTTATAACCACCCATGCCCTCTCCAGCTCTGGAACCTTGCCTCAGATTTTCTTACTGACCATCATCAAGTGTTTGCTACCCTGCTCCTTGGATTTATAGGACTTGCGTTACTCTCTCTTTTTTAATCATGGAAACAATCAAACTAATGTCAAACATTATTCTTTTCTCTTTAGCTTTCCTAAATCACATCATTTAAAGAAAAAATGTGTGGGATGCATCCCTAAGTCAAGTTTGATCAGTTTTTGTTTTGGTTATTTTGTTAACCCCTCCCATGTAGCTAAATACTTTGTTCTCATTGACATGATTTTGAATTGACTTGGGTATATTCTTCGCTAGACTTCTTTTCCTTAGTTTCATATTTCCAGCTAGAATTGGCAAAGCAACATCAGAGGTAGGATGATGCAGTGTAAAACTTATGTCTTTCTCTGGGACACTCAACTGAAAGGTTATTGACAAAAACCTGACCAAAACCTGAAACCTCCCTTTTAAAAAAATCCAGGAAAATGATGTTTGGTTGATGGCTCATATTTGTACTCTTTAGACGTGTGTAGCTGTTTGAATAAAATTTAAATAAAATTAAATAAAATTCAAAGTTCTGTTCATCAATCACATAATCAGGCTTTTGGTATTCAGCAGCCAACATATAGGTCCTATCCTGAACGGTGCAAATACAGAGTATTTCCTTTATCACAGGAAGTTCTGTTGGACAGTGCCAGCCCAAAGTATGTGGGCTATTCAATGCTAATGTGCAAACTTGTGACTTCAGTTTCATTTTTAGATAAAGTGCTTCTTGCTTTTTACAGACTTTTACTTACCTGAGTCCACTAGGAATTGGTACTAGCTAACGGGCTTATAAATGAGTTGGAGGAGACAGAGCCCAGTGAAATCTTCAAGTGTGTAGATGAAACTAAGCTCTCCTGGGAGTTGAAATGCCAAATTGAAAAACTATGCCTGAAGGCTTTCTGAGGAGGTAGATATGCATCAGATGAGCTTCTTTCCAGACAGGGGTAATATAACAAAGTTAGATAAAAATGATTCCCTCCTTATAGGATAATGATAATTGATAGGGCAGTATCAGGTTCATTATGTAATATTCCCTAAAATTCAAAATTTCATTATGGCTCAAAGTAGTAAAAATAAATTTCAGTAAATATATTCTACCTGTATACAATGTTTAATGCATCTGTGTGAAATCTAAACTTCACCATGGTGATATTTGAACTTGGTTTAGTGGGATAATCATTATATTCCTGCAGGTAAAAGTAGAGGAAAAGACAACCTACATATGAAAATGAACATATGCAAAACAGAAGCATAAGGGAGGGAAGTGTGTTTGAGAGAAAAATCCTTTTCATGTGTGTGTAAGATTGAAACAAAAGTCCAGATCATAATGATAGAATTTTAGAAATGCGTACCTAGGCTTATTGCAAGAATCCTAGATAAGGTTTTTATCTAAAAGGTGAAGAACACCATTCAGAGAAATTATTTAAATAGGAGAATAAAATAATCTAATGAGTATTTTAGAAAGACAACTCTAGCAATAATGTAGAGCAGTGGTTGGAAATGGAGGTGCTTTTGCCTCTCAGGGGACAGTTGGCAATGTCTGAAGACATTTGTAAAGAGTTGGTTGTAGCTAGAGGTCAAGGCTAGCAAAGCACCTTCCTCTACTGGGCAGACATTAGGCATCTAAAGATCCTATAAAGTATTATACAAAACAATCACAACAAAGAAATATTCATCCCCAAATATCATTCTTGCCAAGGTTGAGAAACCTTGGTGTAGAAGATGAACTGGAGAAGGGAGATCCTTGAAACAATAAAATCGTTTAGGATACTGATACAGGAGTGCATTTAAGAAATGTCAGGAATGAAAGTTACACTAATCTCTTTATTATCCTTAAGTTTGGAAAGTTAAATATTGGAAGGATGAATGCAGAGTTCATACAATTTTTTAATTAAGAGGAAGCCATTGCCTGTTTTGTATGTGAAATATAAGTTATAGAATGATTTCCTCATAAATAAATATAAACTGAAAAGAAGCTCAAGAAGGATATATGCTGCATTGCAAATAAAATTAATGGCAAAATACCAATGCTTGTAGTTTGTATACCTTCAAAGGAAGATGATTTACACAGAGAAGAGATTGGTAACTAGGAAATAGGAAGCGTGTGTATTTCCCCAAATGGGGAAACCAGCCCTGCCTCTTCCCTGAGACACAGTCATAGCTAAGCTGCTCCCATGCACTGCTTTTAAAATGGAGATGCCTCACCTGAAAATGCTGGAGACCACACTTACCTGTTAGTTGCCTTTCTGCTAAATGGAGAGTTGAATGCAGAATGCCTCCTCCAGTGCCTCCCTTTGTAAAAATATCAAAGAAACAAAGGAAGAAATTTTAGTGTCATCTTTAGGCATCCAGCATGTCACTTCTGCCCTCCACTCCTCACAGAAAAGCTAGGAAGGTTAGGAAGCAAGCGGTGGACCCAGTGCCCTTTACCTTAGCCTTCTCAAATATCGAGGTGCAAAAAGCCTTAAAAGGTCCATGGCCATATCAACAATGGTGTGGACTATCAACATTTTTAAGCAAGTGGTTAATCAGTAAGTTTCACGTATTTGGGATAGTACTCTAAAGAATAAAAAAAAATTGCCCTCATAATTCTTACACCTTTTTAGTGAATAAGGAAAAAATGGGATATCAGTTAATTATATGGAAATTAGGGAAGTTAAGTTGTCATAATAGACTACGGGTCTTAAATCATTTGAGAAGAAGGGTGGAGAAATGACAGCTACTGTGAATGGGCCGGCAGTGGGGATGAGCTTTATCTCAAAGGCTAAATCATCTTTGAATAGAAGGAAGAAAGAGGAAAGAGGATTGGGCAATAGGAGCAATACAAGTGGAATAAAAAACATAGGATTGACAGATTGAGCAGTGGGATCTTTCCAAAATATTAAGATTCTGTCTTAAGTGTGCCTTAAAGAATGTTTTAGAAGCGTGGTGGCTTGGAAAAATATAGATGGGTCAATAAACTAAAATTTTGCAACAGGATTGGGGATACCTAAAAAAGATGACTATCATGTCTAAGAAGGTGTAGACTTATTTCAGTTGTTCAGAAAGGAAGAGCTTCAATCAGTATTTACCTGTGAGAGGTACTCAGCTATACATTCAGTGAAAAATACTTTTTAAAACAATAGCTATGTTACAATGAAATATACTCCATCATATAGGTATGATATCTCTAGCCCCACATTATTCTCATGGAAGTTAAATGACCAAATTAAACACAGTCGGGATCTCTAAAATCAAAGTCAAGTTAATGTCCCTTTAACTTAAAGGATAATTGTGGACAGGTAGTAACTTGAAAGCCAGTTAGTTTTGACTTTAATAACCAATCTAATTAGTTTATCTTATATACCTACTCTACTCCAGACACTATCTAGGAAATGGAGAAATAATTTATTGTGTTCTAGAATAAATTGGAAGGACCCTAGTCTTAGAAGATGCTCCATAAAAGAAATACTCCCAGGGAAAATCATGCTGAGAGATTCTGCTTCTATTACCTTCATAATAATAATGAACAAAAGATACATACTCACGATTTTTTCATGTCCTTAAGTACATAAATTTGTTTAACCTCTGATCCATCTGACATTTTTCCTTTTATCTCAAATAAAAAAAAAAATCCAGTGTTTTTCATAAAGGTATTATATCAATATTCTGGAAGGTACATGCATAGAACTAATTTATTTGATACCTTGTAATTGTTGTAATCATAATTATCAGCTATGGGGATCTATGGTCTGGCATGGGTAATAGACAGTTGTGGAACAATTGCCAAGCGGTGATATTGGGGGTCAACGCATGTACTATGGAAACACATACCTAGCCCAGTTAGGGGGTGGGGATGAGAACAGGAAAATTCCTAAAGAAGATAACACATAAGCTAAGATCTATAGAGTACTCATGAATTACTGCGAAAGAAGGAAGGAGATAGGGTTTTACACTTACTATTAAGGTATAGTAATATGGCCTTGTTTTACATCTCAGATTTTCTTACAGGGTCACCAAAAAGGTTATTGAAACATAGAACTATGCAGTCTCAGGCACGGGAAAAAAAAACATAGAGATCCTCTAATGCAGAAGCCTTTTCTAGTATGGTCTAACAGAAGGTCATCTAACTTGTTTAAATATTTTTTAAACTATCTTACAAAGCATTTTCTTCCTCTTATATTAAGATGAAATCAACCTTTCTGTAACGCTCCTGTGCCACAGCTCTGCATTTTGGAACTGCACAAAAGAGCTCTAGGCTTTATTACTTTGGGACTACCAGAGTCATTTTCTATTGGTGATGGAATTTAAAATCAGATCTATTAGTGGAGTTCTCAGTTGCTCCATCCATTCATTTTAATACCAGACATTTCACTACTTTTAACATGTGAAATACATCTGCACATCTTAAAGTTTTCTTAAAACTACAATATAAATATTGAGTTTTATATAACCTTTTATTTATCAAGGGAGTATTTGGTTTTGGCATCTTTTTTTGTAAAATGTTAGATCTTAGGAACATTTTCATAATTCAGCAGGATCTACGATGTTAATGGACTCGAGCAGCGGGATCCTTGGACCACATACTATAAATACTCCTCAGAGTGCTTGTAATTTCAATTCCAGAGCCTAATGCTGGCTGTAATTCATTTGCTTTTCTTTTATTGAAAGTGATTCACAGCAGCCTTCTGATTTTGGAAGTGTATTGCTTTTGCTCAATTCTAAGTCCATAGTCCAAATTTAAATGAAAGTGTGTTAGTGGAAAAAACATGGTAGAGATCAAAAAAGTCATGGTGGAGAAATAAATATTTTCGATGATCAAAGTATTCTTTTAAGATATTTAAATCATGAACAAATTAGAATTTTTTTAACCTGTTTATTTCAGGCTTCCAGTGCTCAGGATACTAAAATTTGAGAAAATATGTTCTTCTCTAGGTTGGAATCAAATAGCTGCAAAGTACTCAATAGCTTCAAATTTTAATTTAAGCATGAGATGCATGACCTACAACTTGAGTCTCTGTGTGTATATGTATGTATTTACTCGGCATGGCAAAACTGAAATATATACTTTTCAAAAAAACTAATTAAAATTGCTTTGTCTTCATCTTAAACTGAATTAGAATTTTGGATGTGGTATAGCTGAATTCAAGCAAGTTTCATACATTTATAAATGAGGACACTGAACTCAGTAAAGTTAAATGGTGGCTATTAGAATTAAAAGTGGAAAATCTCTGAGGATGTTCTCTCTGTATGATATGCTTTATTTGGGAATGAGCCAGAAGTGTTTCAAAAAATATAAAAGTATTGTGACTGTTTACATAATGACAGCAGTCTAATATGAATAAATATGGTTAAGGTCAAGAAAAGGAGAAATCTAAATTTGAAACATGGAATCTGCTAAATATCATATGTTGTAATGTTCATTATTTCTAATGTTTTCTATTCTTTTTTTTTTCCTCCATCAGAGATACCATCTTTGGGGGTCATCTGATGAAGAACTTCTTCTGGTAAGATGTTTAACACATGAACACCTTATTGAAATGGTCTATTTATCACCTTTATTGTCTGCTATAGCATGTTCAATTATAATTTTCAGTATAGAAAAATCTGAGAAAAATAGACATCCTATCGTATTTATGCTGTATATTACAAATACAAAAAATAGAGCAAATATCTGCTATTAATTTTTACTAAGAGGTAAATGTCTGATAAGAGATCAAAATGTTACTTATTTAAGGATGACTTGCCTGTAATTGGCAAGTGAAAGAGAATTAACAGGAAAAAAGGAACTCCGGAGGTTCCCCTGACCTCCCTAGCATAGTAGGGGGTTCAACTTCTAAAATTATTTCCCACACAGAGACACATTATCATCACCTGGCACTTATTTATTTTTATGTCCCTTCAGTGCCCATCTTTCCTACTGGAGATAACTGCTAGGGGAGCTGAAATGCATGCTTATTGGTAACAGGCTTCCCCATAGACATTTGTTGAATGGATGCATTAAAGATCAATAAAGTGATCACCTATTATGTATCAGCCACTGACTCAGGTTGTTTCCAAGTTAGTTTAACCATTTGCCCATTTAAGGGCATCCAGATTGTTGTTGGCCTCTAGTTACTATGAGCAAAAGTGCTATTAACAGATTTTTTTGTGAACACGAGTTTTCATTTCTCTGGGAAATGAGAAGTCCTGTCATATCTTTTAAGTTTAATAAAACAAAAACTGCTATCAGGTATTATTATTCATGCTGGGACCTCACAGTTTAAGATTAAAATCAGGACAAGACGAGGACTTGAATAAGTTAAAGGGGATTGAATAACTGCTTTTTATTGATGTATATAAACACCCTTACCATGCTGCCTTTATTATGACTGGTGCATCTCCGAAATCAATAGTCTTGTCTTGTTTATCTGAGAAATGTCTAGTTACCTCATTATCGTCTGTTCCTTTGAGTTTTTATTATATATGCTAAGCAGTAACTGTGGGTTTATTTTGCTGCTGATGCATATTGAAGTGAGAGTACCAAGTTTATGTTCATAGATCAGCTTGTACAGGACTGGAGCTGCAATATTTCCCTTAAGAACGGGGGATACTCTTCTAATTTGCTGGAGCATGACATGCCAAAGTGTCAGGGTGTGTTTTATAGCATTTATTAATAATCTACATTTCTCTCATGAGGTATATTTGCTGGCCTGGCAATGTGCCTGTACTCATCTAACCTTGAACTATAAGAAAACAAACAACGTTCTGCCAAATAACCATATGGGGAGAAGAGTGTCCTAAGTAATCCAAAAGTATAATTAAATACACACAAACAGATGTGTATGTATATGACGGTAGATATGAGTAAATGTCCACAAGCTATCAAAATACGGCTCTAACTAGAAATTTCTTGCTCTGGAAGGCTAAACTTGGGAGTCGAAAAGAAAAGGCTGTGTTTGCTGAGCATTTGTCTTGTAAGAATTGCTAAAGCTGTGCATGCCTTATATTCTGCTAAGATAAGTTGGTAGAAGACCATAACATATACATGCCAACTATAGTAGAAAAGGTTAAATACTTCTCAACTAAATCCTCAAATCCAGAGAAAATTCAGAAATTTCCATACTTCCTGCTATTTTTTCACATATTAGACTCAAGCCATATAAAAATCCAGATTTATTCATAAAGGCTAAACCCAGAACCCCTAAGATTGAATCTTAGTACAAACACTTTTCTGCCTATTACCCTGTTACTGTCATTTATCTGAGCCTCATATTTCAGTCCATAAAATGGTACTAATATTGGAATCCATGTCTGATGGGCATGGGAAGGTCAAATAAGTCTGAATGAAAATAGGGAATTATTAGGGAGTTTTAAGTACAGATAACACCAAATATTGTTTGGATTTTGGTGGGATTACTCTGGTTGTGATTTTGAGAATATATCAGAGAGTGAATGCAAAGATGAAAATACAGACGTTAGGAAGCAGTTGAATTCATCTGGTTTTGAGCAGGTCTCTGACAGTGGAAAAGGTAGAAAGAGGTCAAAATCTAGATATAATCTGAAGGTAAACACAACAGGATTAGTTTATGACTCAGATGAAGGGCATGAGATAAAGTAAGGAGTCAAAAATGATTTTAAGTTTTCTCTTAGGAACAACTAAATGAATAAAGTCACCTTCACTGAACTTTGGAAGACGTAGATGAAGCATGTTTGGTAGGAAGATAAAAATTCAGTTTTGCACATATGAATTTTGAGATGCCAGTGCATCATCAAAGTGGGGATGTTAACTATGCTATTAGAAATCTGAGTTAGGATTTAAACTCATGAGTCAGGATGAAGTCCTAAAGATTAGGGAATAAATCAGAAATAGAAATGAAGAGATATAAGAAGTAAAGACTGGTATAATCCGAAGTTTCTCACTGAGGCAGAAAAATAACCTGAACTCTACAGGAAGAAAGTGCTTCAAGAATAAGGGAATGATCAACTGTGTGACCTGTTGCCTTTGGGTTAAGTAATATGAGTTAGGGCACCCATCAGTGGTTGGGATGAAAGCCTAATGAAATTGGGCTTAAGAGAGAATAAAAAGTAGAAAACTAAAAGCACTGCGCTAGAAAATTACTTGTAATTATTTTTTATAAACTAGTGTACAAAAAGTGTGTTTCTCTTCACACCTCCCCCAGTGGAAATAACCTAATGGACAGGGTAAATTTAATGATAAGGGCTAGTGACTCTCGTAGGTGGGGGCCACATGAGAACCTTAGAAGGAACTGTGAACATTTCATTTACATTATCATTGGGGTGGAAATGGTACCAAGGTTGACAGGAGAGTAGGAGTTCGGGGGGCTTCCTTCTGGTTTCTATGATTATCTCAGTGAAATGAGATATTGTTAAGTTGTCAACTGAATGTGAAATTGCGAGGGGAGATATTGGACATTCAAGGAAAAAAAGGATAATACAGTTAGTTGTCCAGGAGAGTAGGAAATGAAACGCAAGTACCAGAGAAGTGTTAAGAAATCACTCGAGGTTCACATTTAAGCATTTTGCATGATAACAGTAGTTTTCAGTTTTAGTTTTCCTCTAGCCATATTCAGCTTCATCAGTACAAATGCAGAGTTGATGGAAAATTGAATTTCATTAGATCTGTGGGTTGGCCAAGTGAATATAAATGCATCAAGGGACAAACAAGAGTTGAGAGCGTAACCTGGTGTGTGATTATAATAACTATCAGTGGAAATGGGCCTGTCTGAAATGAGAGTGAGAGAATGAAAAGGAGAAGACGGGATGGCAGGTGTAGAAAGAGTTGCTGGCCTTGAGGTACTGACGGGAGTGCAATGTAAAGAGAGGAGTAGGTGAAAGGTAAGTGGGCTGCTTGAAGTTGGTCATATGGAGATTACCGTAATGTGCCAACCTTGGTAATTGTGGCTGAGGGTAGAGGACAGGATCATCAGGGAATATGTCCAAGTATGAAAAGTCAGAAAGTTCAGAGAATCATTTCTGCATAAACTCATATCTCCAGGACCTAAGGCTGGAGTGGCCTTAAAGAAAATCAGAGTAAAACAGAAACTCAAATCTTTAAGAAACGAGGAGGAGGAACCTGAGACACAGTAGCTATTTGCAAGAAGGACCGGTATGTGGTCATTATAGAGCATTTCTGAGAGAAGGCAGAGGGATAATGTGAAACAGAGACTGAGGCATCAGGAGCACAGCAAATCTACCACCAAGTCTATTGGTCTGAGGAGAAAGAGGGAAAACATGTGATCCCCCGGTGAGAATGCACTGTCCTCAGAGGAGGTTCAGGGTTCCTTTGAACAGGGTGATGAAGGGGACATTGGAGTTGGAGGATATTACCCTCTGAGCTCCACAGAGCACTGTCTGAAAGTTTTGGAAACTGTGGCAGGTTGGGAGAAGGGGACTGAACACCAGATGTGCGGCCGAAGGGGGTAAAAATGTAGACTCTGAGAAATGAACTCAGCAGCTTCTTGTGATGATCTGAAATAAACCAGAAAAAAAGTTAGGAGAGAATAAGAAGAGGAAAATTGAAAGCAATATGTAGGCCTGGTGGTCTGATGGAAGGTAGAAGTGATCTGAATCTGTGGGTGTTGGGGGAACACCTGAAGGAGGTGTAAGAACCAGGGAGAGGTGAGACTTGCAGCCACGTCTCTCTTCTTTAGAGCATCACCTACTATGGAGCAAATCTCAGATTCAGGGCATTTTCTCTGCTGCATTTTTCCCCTTCATGGCAAAGTTCTAATTCTTTCCAAGAATGAGTAAACCTATTGGATTTTGGAGTCCTTTATTGCTCGAACTTTCAACACATGGTGGCAGCAGCTGGGGCAGGGATCTAACTCTGAGTGCAAAAGTTTGGAAGTGTGTCCTGATTTTCTGGTTTAAGAAATATTCATTTTTAAACTGAAATAAAGACAAGTAATGCTTAGGGTCTGACCCAGCCTAGTTCTTCCGGTTCTTTTTTTTTTTTAATTGGTGGCGATTCATTGAAAGTATAAGAAACCAGGTTACACGGATTGCATTTGTTAGGTAAAATCCCTCTTATAATTGTGTCCTGTCCCCAAAAGGTGTGGCACACACCAAACCCCCCCTCCCCTCTCTCTGCTCTTTTCCCCACCCCCTCCCTCCTTTTCTCTCTATCTCTGTTCTTCCCTTCCCCTACCCCCTACCCAGTTCTAATCACCGGGAAATTACTTGGGAAGAGATTGCAGAAACTATCCCAGAGTTTCTCACCAAGTTCCCTGTGGCATGTAAACCTTGTATAGGCCCCTCTCAAATTATTTGTTTTTACTTTGAACAGTTGGTGGTGTGTTCACAAGCTAGCCTTTTTGTGTTGAACCTCTCCATTGACTTGATTAAGCCCAACAGCTTTTCATTCTGAGATTTCCCTCACCAGGAGACTTTTCACAACTCTTCTCCTCAGCCTCTCTCTTCCCTTGGTCGGCCAGGCAATAAAATCATAATCCTATCTTTTACAACATCACAGGCTGATAACAGCATGAACACACTCCGAGGATTCTTGCTCTCATTAAGCTCTTAATTTCTTTATTGACTTTAATTAAATTTGAGAGGCTTTTTCGATAACAAGAAAGAAACATGTTTGTATGTGGGATTAATAACATTGTATTAGCCAGATTATAGATGATATTTTTAGGAGAAAGGGAAAGGCTTCTCTCTTATCCTAGATTCACAAATATAAATTTCTCATTCTCTGAATTTCACATTATCAAATAGTGGGCATTCTATCATATGGACTATAATAAAAATTGTGTTTGTTTCCTTGACAAAGTAAGAGGAAAATTATTCTGGCATGAAACTTTGTACACAATATCATAATTGATTTTCTTGATATAAATGAGTTTGCAGAGTGTCTATGTTTTTAAAATGCAATGAAAATATTTATTAGGTCAATGAACTCATACTCCTTGACCATCTCCAATGTGCTATGCATTGTTCTGGACAACGGGTAGCATCAGTGCTTAAGAGAGAAACAATGAATAGGGAGATCAATTTAAGCAAATAACACATTTTTATATAAACATAAGAACTGTGGAAGAAATTGATGGAGTTTTGACGTGAGAAAAGAGGAGGCTTGACACAAAGTCTGTGCCAAGGGACTGAGTTGCTCAGGGACGAGTCCTCTGGAGCAAACCTCAGGTCCGTATTTATTATCACAAAACAGGAAGAAGGAGACAAAAGCTGCTTATCAGACATCAGCAGTGATGGGGACGTGGAGAAAATTGGACAGAATGTCTCCACCTTGTCTTTTCAAAATCGCTGACCTTCAGCAAGACCTTTGGCTCCACAGTCAGGAGACCCTTGGAATTCAGAGAATCTTTATTGCCACATCTCACATATACAGTCTCTCGTAGAGGCCAGTTTCTGCTCTCCTGCACATACACACCTCACATGCCATTCTCATGACTCTTTAGGTCTCTCAAGCAGAAAGCCAACCTACCTTCGAGGTCAGGGAACAACTTTCCCTACAATAAGTTAAGCAGAATTACATGAGGGACTGGCTGGTGGGTTAGAGGTGGGAAGGGGAAAAGCTGGTCGAGGACATTTCTCTTAGCAGCTGATAGTTAAGCCAGAAGAATTATTACACTCAAAATAATTTTACTTTCCTCCATTTCTGGTGAACTTCATTAAATCTCCATATTGACTTTAAATAGTATATAGGCATTTCAATTAAAGCTAACAGGTGCAAAAGTTTATTTCAAAATCCAATAGGTTTACTTATTCTTTGAAAGAATTAGAACCTTGCCAGGAAGGGGAAAAACTAAGCAGATAAAAATGCCCTGAATCTGAGATTTGCTCCACAGTAGGTGATGTTCTAAAGTTGCATTAAGCCACATGGTTGACACTGTCTCATGTGGCTTTGGAGTACTTGAAACAAGTCTAGCTCACACTGAGATAAACTTTAAGTATAAAATAAACACTACACTTCAAAGGCTTAGTACAATAAAAAGAAAAATATCCATTTTCATTGATTATAAATTGAAATGATAATATCTCTGCTATATTAAGTTAAAATAAGTATATATTTAAATTAATTCCACTTATTTCTTTTTACTATTTAAATGCGGATACTGTAATAGAAAATTTAGAATTCTTTATCCAGCTCTTATTTGGGGTTCATGAAGTATTTCTACCGGTTAGCACTGATCTGGAGAATTGCTCATGTTCCTTAGTCTCCCTAGAAATTACAAGCTAGTTGTTTCACTGAATTAGATGTTAGTGAAAGGTGATATGTTTTAAAATTTAGATGAAAAAAATACATATAGAGATTATTGAAGACCTAAAAGTAAGGTCATATTTTATTAAAACTATCATCTTTTCATGTTCGGGAATGAAATTATAACACAAAGTCATCACTGAAATCTGATAATCTGTGCACTCAGTTAGGGAGAAGAACATTCTGATTTGTTAGGAGACTGAATGTCATCTAGATTAAGGAACTATGCTAAGTTGAATAGATTATTTTTTATTTCTTACTATCACATAGAACCTGCACTAGAACTTAACTAAAATTATTGGGGAACCACCATTGGGCAAAAATGAATTTTACCTGTAATGCATAAGATTATTATAAGAAAAAAATTACAGTGATATTTTTATTCTTATCAAAAAAATATTTGCTCAAATAATTTCGTCTTAGTAAATCAACTTGCCATATTAGCAAAACGTTCTCTAGGTTGAAAGAGTTCTGATGACAAAGAGGTTATCGTCTGTTGTTTTCATTTACTTGATTACTTGCTTGTTTGTATCAAACAACTCTTGTTCATACATGTAGACATATTTTAAAGGAAGAAATACTTAGAAGTAAAACCTTACATGTAAGTATAATAGTTCTCAAATACAAGTCTAGTCCAAGTAAAAAAAACACAAATCTGGCTTGGCACCTATAGCTCATGAGTAGGGTACTGGCTACATACATTGAGGCTGGCAGGTTCCACCCCAGCCTGGGCCTGCTAAACAACAATGACAACTGAAACCAAAAAAATATCTTGCATTGTGGCAGGCGTCTGTAGTCCCAACTACTCTAGGGGCTGAGGCAAGAGAATCGCTTAAGCCCAAGAGTTTGAGGTTGCTGTGAGCTGTGACACCATGGCACTGTACCAAGGGTGACAAAGTAAAACTGTCTCAAAAAAAAAAAAAAAAAAGACAAATCTGCTTTTAGTTTGTAATGACCCTGGCCTGACAGAATTCTATAATACCTCTCCAGTAAATAGATTTAGAATTTCCAAGTGATAGGATTCTTCCATTGTTCATCAATGATTACTAGATGATAAGCTTTTGTTATGGAAGTCTATCTTACCCAGTTTTACCTATTTTTTGCTCCATGCTTATATTTATCTCTTGTTCATGTTGGTATAGTATATTTGTAAACTGCATAATAATCACTCTAATACTCAATGTCTTAAAACAGCCATTTTTTTATGCTCACTGACTATGTGGGTTTAGAATTTTAAAAGGTCACAGACTTCAAAAGGTCAAAATAAATTTCCTGTGTTCAATAATATTTGGGGGTCTCAGATAGACTCAATGTTTGAAAATAAGTGACCAGTATTACTTGAAGGCATGTTTACTCACGTAAGCAGCAATTCATTCCAGCTGTCAGATAGGACCTTAACTGGAACTTTTAAGTGGTAGATTTTCACATAGTTTCATGTGTCCTGTGCTTCCTAAGAGCTTGGCTTCCTTGGAATGGTTATATCCTTATATCATAATTAATAGTATTCTGGTGAGTAAGACAAAAGCTGAATTGATTTTTATGACCTACCTTCAGAAATCACTCTGTGCCACTTCCACCCCATTTTATTAGTCACAAGCAAATCATAAGCTCACCAAGATTCAAGAAGAGGAGGAAATATGGACACTACTTCTTGATGAGGTGTGAAAGAATTTGCGGAAATATTTTTAGGCCACCACATCCTGGGTGAGGGGGAGACCTTCTGCAAAATGAGTATTTAAAGATATTTATAGAATTGTGAAGCCAGAAGGAACTACTAGTTTTCTAGGGGCCTGATATTGATAATTACATGATTTGTATGACTGGGTATTCAGGTGGCAGAAAAGAAATTTGTTTCTTCCCACTGGGAAAATTTTTTGAGCCATTAAAAATTTAGTGAATAACCAATTCTCTAGAAGTATGAAAAGAAGAGGATTTGGAATTTAAGATTTCAGCATCAAATCTTTTATGTTTTTACTACTAACAATTTTCACTTCAAGCTTCCTTTTTGATTAGTTCTGAAAATAAATGCATTAGTAATAAATGTATTACTTACTTTCTTTAAGTAAGTAATGTAGATATAAATTTTTATAGAAAATTATCCCCCGCTGAATAAGACTATGATCTTTGGGGAATCATTCTTTCTTTCATTCTTTAAGTTTTGTCATTGATTTTAGGATTGTTTGCTGTGTGTAAAAATAGTCACTCTCATAAATGAACATGAGTATATGAGGACTAAAATTTCAGGTTCTAACCTGTTGCTTTTATGTTCGTGTAAAATGCTTGTCGGCTTCAGTCCCTCAGAAGATTTCCCTGAGAATAACACAGGCTCTGTGCTTAGAGAAATTATATTCTTAGGAAAAAAGTTACATACAATAAAATAAATACATAAAGAGCAAGAAACATCAGGTAGTAATGAGTCTTGTGGTAAAAGAAAAATGGGATAAGAGTAAAATAAGGGGATGTGCTAGGACTAAAAGAGAGTAGAAGCTCCTTTCAGGAAAGAGTTCAATGAAACTATAATATCCAACCTGGGACCTAAATCATGAGATGACTAGTTTTTTGAAAACTCTGGAAAGGAACAAGTGGTGACTGTTTCAAGTTTACCGCCATTTTGGAGTATCTACCATGTTTCCCTGAAAATAAGACCTACCCCCAAAATAAGCCCTAGCAGGATTTCTATGCATTTGTTAAATATAAGCCCTACCCTGATAAGACCTAGTGATGGGCATGGCTATGCAGCGTATCTGCATAGCCACGCCTTGCATTTCAGCACTGAGCAGTGAGGAAGACTGGAATACCTTTTTTTCTGCCACAGCTCCTTTCTCTGAGCTGTCGCGAGCGAGTGCATGTGTAGTAACCCCAGTCGCAGGCATCCTATTGCACACGTGTGAACGCCTAGGGGAAAAGAGTTCACGCATCACTAGCACCAGCCCCACGAAGGTCAGTTCCCCCTGTCAGGTTCCAGAAGAAGATAATTTAACTGTATTTGAATAAATGTAGATTGTTGTATTATAGTTAATAAAAATAAGACATCCCCTGAAAATAAGCCCTAGTGTGTCTTCTTAAGAAAAAATAAATATAAGATAGTGTCTTATTTTCAGGGAAACATGGTATATTGCAACCTTACAAAGCAATTGGGTGTTGCTAAAACATGTACCTTTCCCATACCTAAGTACTTTTCCCCTTTGCCTTCCGTGTGCTTTTCCTTTCCAGGCAGAAAAAACAAGAATCCCAGCCTTTGTTGCTTAGGCTCCAACTCAATTTTCAACTTGCCTTTCCTTATTTCTAACATAGTGAGTTTTTCCTTCATCCTTTGAAAATATGTTACCACTTCTCATAGGATGTTATTTGTTCTTTTTTTTTCCTCGCTTCCTGTTTATTTTTCTTATTGAATTGTGAGCTTGACTGGGCCAATTTTGTCTTATTTTATGAAATTATTTTATGTACAAATGTTTCATTACGTGATTTGGGTCAAGGCATGTGTTTGGCACGGAATGAACTAAACATGTTTTTGATGAAGTTTTGACTTCAAAACTGAATTATTTATGTGAAGAGATTACTGTTTGATCCTAAATATTTCCATGAGACTTCGGTTAATTCAATTATATTTGACCATGCTTTTCGTGTCTCTCCTAGTTCATGGCAGATTGTGTTATGAGAACTCCTCTGGTAATGATTTTAAAACTTGAAAGATGTATTAATAAATTGAGTGTGTTTTTCAGGCAGTGATGAAAGATAACCCCTGCATGAGAGGACTGATATTTGTTTTATGGGATTTGCAGTATTTGTAACACAATCTACCAACTAAACACCTCCTGTTAAGTGTAAATGTGTTTTCAGCATCCTGCTATCCAGAAAGCTACTCTAGTCATTCTTTGGTAATTATAGGTTAGCTTGTGTATTAAGACCCACAAAATAAAAACAACAGTGGTGACAATGCCACTCATGATCACTCTCAGTCAGATAAAGAGAAACAAGGGGCTCCACTTTGTATAAAACTCTTCCATCCTGGTGTCTTTCCTTCTTCATGTGCTGCTTCTTTTTTCTACTTGGGTTTTTTTTTTTTCTTTCTTTCTTTTTTTCCCCTGTTTGATTATGGTTCTTACCTAAAGTTCAAACTTCCTATTGGTTCTTTACTCTCTCCCTTCTTGCTAGTTAATAATGCATTGCTATTTTGGCTTCACAATAATATAAGAGGAGTTATAATAGTAATGATTCATAACAAGACCACACTTCAGAGTTTCTGAAGAATTTCCATGTAAATAGAGTTTGATATAACCTTTATTCCTAAAAATCTACTGTCTACAGAGCAATGTTTTAAAAATATCTGAATGGATGTTAGTTTCTTGTATCACAGCACATATCCTGTGTTTTATCAGGGTGTTCTCCTGATGGCTCTGTGATGACAGAGCACTGATGTCTTCATCCTGGTGATCATTTTCTATTTGCTCTCATTCCATGCTCTTTATTAAGTGCTGTTTACTTATTTAAAATTTCCAGTTCTACCTCTAAGAATCATTATCTCAGTCTTCATCAACATTTCCATTCTCCTCACTATAGCAAATAGGGACTTGACCAAGTACAAGTTATTATTTTCCACAGTATGTTTGTAGAGATAGTTAAATATTTGTGAGTAACATTGGAAATTTTTCAAAAAAAGAAACCATTTCAATACCTGAAATTATTAGTACATAATATATGGCTCTCTAACAGGCATATAATAAAATTTTATAGGAAATTAATTTTCAGGAGAAAATATTTTCATTAAATAATTTGGTTAGCAAAAATACTAATAAAGGTCATTGTTCATGTGTCCTAATAAAATAGTTTCATATTAAAATCCAATTCTTTTCCACTTGGGCATTGCAGAGGCTGAGTTCCAAATAGTTCCACTAAAGCCTGTTTGAAGTCAATAGGTTTTACACAAAGGTAGAGTTTGAATAAATTAATCTTGGATTAGGTACTGTATTTAAAGAATGGATTCAGTGCAGAACCTTTAGACTGAAGAGGAGCTCTTAGAGAGGTTGTTAATAACACAATGAAGATGGTAGCATAATTCTTGCTGAGTTGATGACCTTCTTAATTAGGTGTTGACACACGCATTCAATTAAATTTAGTAATTTACTGAATTACTGATCATCAGCCTAGAAACTCTTATTTCAGTTAATAGGCAGTGCTAAACTTAGCACATTTCCCATAATAGGACTTATATTAAATGCCACAATTTTTCTTAGAAAACTAAGAGAGGAAAATGACTGTTTTCATTCTCATTGTCAGTCAATATTTGTTTCTTATCAGTCAACTTATAATTATTGAGAGTATCTTCAATGCAAGACTCTGGTGGAACATAGATACTATGGTATTTAAATAAAAACAAAATTTTTGTAACTTTCAGCCAGAAAAATATTTAATGTAATTAATAGATAATAACATGATACCTGGTTTCTTTGACTTAAAGTAGGATCTATGCTTATCTGTGTGAAATTGGTTCTTCTGGTTAAATGGTATGGTTGATATATACTCATAATACTGTTGCAACTGAAGCCAATGATTAGAAAAAGGATAGACCATACTATCACAAAACACCCACAGTGCCTTGAACACCAAGCAAATAGGGAAAAAGAATTCCAAGCTGGTATTAACTGAGATAGACATTTATTAAAAATCTTCAGAATAATGTTTAAAATTGATAAAGGATCTACCTAAAAAGTCAACTTTGGCACAATGTAGTTTACAGATATTTATGCAATTAATAGTTTAGGCCAAATGCATAGAAGTGACATTTCAACATAGACTGGCATAAATAGCGTTAGTAACACAACAGCAGAAAGTAGGTGATAAAGAGAGAGATTTTGGCCCTAGTAGATCACACCAGAAATAATCCTTAGGATGAGCTGCATAAGGATTTCCAATGTTTAAGAAAGTAACATCAGAAAACCACTATTTAACATGATGTTACATATAATTATGCTGAAATTAATAACATGATACATAAAATGTATTGTTCTAAAGTTCTGCCATTCTCAATTGTGTTGCTCATGTGATAAAATTCATTCCTAAATAATCCACCCAAACATTAAGCTACAAAACTATCAGAACAGGGTGAACCATCTCTCTTCTTTCTATTATACTTCAAGAAAGACAGCCAGGTTAGTCGTATCCCTAACAGAATTTGGTTCAGTAAGATTTGCTTTTTCCCCTGCATTGTGTTTACACTGAAATCAATGGGGAATGCATACAGAAAAACAGAGTTACTTGACTGACACACTCACTTATACCAAAGGAAAAATTATCTCAAGTAACAGACTTTCAGGAATGTGGATGGGCTTATTAACTGCTTGATTTAGAGGATCAATGTCTCTCTTCAAATGCTCTGTCCAAAGCTTGGCTCTCTTTCTTACTAGCTTGATTATCAGACAGACTCCTTTCCTGTGTTTGCAAGATAACTGTCATTGTCCTAAGCACCGCCTGAAAGGAAGACCATCTCTGCACAAGAAATCTCAGCAAAAGTAACAGAATGTCTAATTGGTTAACTGGAGCCGATGAGGTCACTGTGGTTATCCAAGAGCTGATCACTGGAGCCAGAGAGCAGTGAGGATTTTGTTGGCCAGCTTTGAGTCACATGTTGGCCTTGGACCAGGGAAACCACTTGTACTGAGAGTAGGAGGGAAATATTTCCCCAAATATGAGTCAGTAACTAAAACATGAATTGTCTACTGCATGACAGAGCTAAATTAACCTCAGGAGTTTATAAGGAAGTCTGGCATGATTTGGCCTTGAACAATGTACAGATATGATACTTTTGATTAAATACTAGAAACACAGAAGGATTCAGAATTTTGTGTGGTACAGTAGTAAAGAAGTTATTGTCAGTGATATATATATTTTTAGAAATAAAAAGATCATTATACCTATTTCATCCAGAAATCTCACTATTGGGCATTTACCCAAAGAGGGGGGAGTTATGCTATGAAAAAGGCAGGTGCACTGGAGTATTTATTGCACTATAATTCACAATCACAAAGACGAGGAACTAATCCAAGTGTTCATCAGTACATGAGTGAATTAATAAAATGCAGTATATGTAGACCGTGTATACGCGCACACACACACACACACACGGCAAACTAATACCTCTTGCAACAACCTGGGTGGAACTGGAGACAGTTCTTTTAAGTGAAAGTTTTGCAAGAATGGAAGAACAAAAACCACATGCACTCACTATTAAACTGTGACTAATCAATCAACACCCATGTGCACATCTGGTGGTAAAACTCAACAACAAAACCTCAAGGTAGAGAAAGCAGTTAGGATAGGGTAGGATGGAAGGGGTAAATTCTCACCTAATGGGTATAATACATATTATCAGGGTGAGGGGACACTTACAACTGTGACTCAAACTATACAAAAGCAATGCATGTAACCAAAATATTAGTACTGCCATAATATTCTGAAATTTTTTTTGAACGAAAAGGATCATATTAAATAATGGAAACTAATAAGACTTCCAAACAATAAGATTAAGTCATACTTAATCATCCTACATATTTACAGGCTATTGTTCTTCTTCCCAAAGGTAACTATTTCTAAGCTTCTGGAAAATAGGAAAAAAGGATGCATATATTTTTCTTTTAAATTATATTTCATGTGTAGGTTCCTGTTTTTGTTCAGTGAAAAAGTTATACTGAATCACATGATCTTTGTGGTGCCCTAAGTTTCTCTTGTGGATTTTTTTTCTTCCTTTTTGGTTTCTTGACCTTCACATTTACAAAAATTAGTCAAATGAACCAGAACATGAGAAGACAGAAAAGCTGCCCCGTTGGAAATGTAACCTGTACCGTAGATGTGCTTCCTGGCTCCTGTTTCCTACGCAAGCTGTTAAAAACCGTACTGCTCAGGCATTTATAATCAATTTGATTGATTCCTATATATCAGAGTAAGGCAAAGCTGAAACTATGGCTTTATGTCTGAGGTCAAGGAGGAGAAAGCAGGGACAAGGGAGTGAAGGGAGAGGAAGAAAGAGTGAGAGAAGAGTCGGGAACATAAAATGAAATACTGTCGTATACCAGATATGAGAAATTCAAATATTTCTTGATCTCTGGAATGTGTGAAGTGTATTTCTATTAGAATGGAAATGCCTTGCAGTGTGAGCTTTCTGCATTATAAAGAAGGAAATTGGATTTCCATTCATGCCTCAGCCTTATCTTTTATCATCAAAGCTGCAGCTATTTTGGTATCAGATTCTGAAATGTGATGACAACATATGACCTTCACAGGCTCTGAGTGGAAGCCAGTGGGTGGTATATACGCTCCACACCTGTGTTTCTCTCAGACACAATTACTTAGACTCAGGATAACTTTACATCAGCTGTGTTAATGATGTTGTATCATCAACGATAACACGATCACAGCTTTTGACACTGATTTTGCTGGGTATGGCATGGGTTTTCTTATAAACTTATTACCTTCTTCTTTTCTTCCATTAGCTTCATTTTATTTTGACTGTGAGGTTAATTTTCATTAAGCCTGAGTGAAATACTGAAGGGAAAATATAGAATCTGACAACTTCACCAAGAAAGGGAAAAGAAAAGTGGCAGAAGATTTCACAACAAATGTAAAGGAAGACAGGGCAATATTGACTCGAGTTAAAATTAAAAGCAAGAGAAATAGATGCTTGGAGACAGAACTGTGAGCAAATAGTAGAGTTTATTTGGTGTGTTCTTAAAGGGGAATTGAATGCATCTCTCCTTGCTTTTGCTCAGTCTTCTATTTAGCATGGTAGGCACCTTTAACCATAGAATAAGATTTGTCAGTTTTTATCTTTTTTGTGCTTTTAACCATTTCTTGGAAAGATTGCATCATCATAGATAAAATATATGAGGATTTTATGAAGATGAATATTCATAAAGATAACTAAATCTTAACCGATTTCCACAGAGCTGCAGTGTATGCATGTATAGACGAGGGTGTGCACACACATACTTGTGTGTGTGCTTTATTCTTTCTGTTTAAGTAATTTTGTGTTCATGTGATTTTGGATTGGGCTGGCCCAGAGTGGTTATTACCCCAGAAGAACTACTACTTGGAGATCTTCTCATTTAATATTGAAGACAGGATTTTAAAGCAAAGAAAAATTGAAAATGTCAAGCATCATATGCCTGCTATAAAGAAGTGGTAAGCAAATGAATATGTCATTTACCCGAGAACTTAGAAGATTAAGTCAGATTGGCCTAATTTGGGTACATATTGAAAAATATTCTGTTTGTTTTATGATTCTGGTATTTATTATCAAAGGCCTTTTGAATGTATACAGAATAATGGGCCAGGCATAGAGTTTCACAAGGCCCTCCAGTGCCTGCAGTGACTAAATATTTGACATAATCAGAAATTCAAACCTTTCAATTTTCCTTTTCTCTGAAAACAGAGATTACTACATAAAGTTCAATCATATTATCAGCCATCGTTCAAATATTTTAATATATTAATCCAGTAATGAGTGAAGAGTGTTTACAAATTTGGAAAACTTGAAAATACAATTAATGAAGAAAATTAATGTACAAAGCATCCACGATATTGCTATTTAGAGAAAATGTTTTGTACATTTAATTTATTATATGACTTTAGCATATCAGTTTTTAAATTAAATTGAGTTTCTATATCATAGGCTATTATTCTGCAAGATCACTTCAGTGAATTTATAATATGTTAGTCTTTGAATATGCTATAACCTGCCTTGGCGCCTGTGGCTAAATTGGCTAAGGCGCCAGCCACGTACACCTAAGGTGGCGGGTTCGAATCCCCAGACCGGGCCCGCCAAACAACAATGATGGCTGCAACCAAAAAATGGCCGGGCGTTGTGGTGGGTGCCTGTGGTCCCAGCTACTTAGGAGGCGGAGGCAGGAGACTCGCTTGAGCCCCAGAGTTGGAGGTTGCTATGAGCTGTGATGCCATGGCACTCTACCCAGGGGGATAGCTTGAGGCTCCATCTCAAAAAAAAAAAAAAAAAAAAAAAGAATATGCCATAACCTCTTTAAAATTTCTATGAATTTTGGAAATATTGGTCTTTTTTAATTAAACCGAAATATATAGTATCTGTTGCCATTAATCTTTGCAAATCAGATGTTGGCTATATACACATATAAACACTATATATTATTTGCCAGCTTTCTTTGAAATTTTTTCTTATTTCTGTTTTCACTATCTGTGTGGTATTCTTATTTAACAATAAAAAGTATCACTTCATAATTAAAGAAAAATTGACATAAAGATGCTGACTAGGCAAAAAATTATGTCACATTTTAATTTGTATTTTTTCTATAGTAAATGGAAAAACATTTCTTAAAAGAGTATATTCCTCATTTTCCCTTTTGTCTCTTAATTTCATGTTTATGTAATTTCCCCATTTTTAATCACTTTCAGTATTTTGCTTTTTTCAGCATCCATATTCAATACTCATGCAATTAACACCTTGCGATTTTATGAAGACTATAAGCATTCTATGAATAAAAAATAAGTAGTGTTCATATATGATTTGTGAATTGGTATCCACTATTCTTGATAAAGACGTCATTGGCAAAACTTGACCATATCCAACTATTTAACATACAAGTGTCTATCACATTACTGAGGACAAGTTATTAACAATGATGAAACAGTCTCAGGTGAGCCTCTTCAGTTGAACTTTCTATGCTTCATTTTCTAGAATTTCCAACTTGCTCTTACATTTTGGCAATATATTGAGTACAGGTTCAACATGAAAGTAGGATTACACAAAAACATTTTCAGGGTCTAAATAATTTTGATACCTCAACAAAATTCACATCAGTATTTTGTTAGGTAAACCTAAAATACTATGGGAATGTCCAGATTATTATGGCACTATTCCAAAAACAAAGATCAAAAGAAAAAATGACCAAAGAGCTTGAGATGCTCTAATGATAGTATATTAGTCAACCTACGCTGCCATAACATATTAGGCAGTTTATATAATAGACATGAAGTTCTCAAAGCTGTGGAGGCTAGAAGTCTGAGATAAATTTGCTGTTTAGATAAATTTGTGGTGAGGCTTATCTTCTTGGCTCTCAGAAGGCCACCTTCTCACTGTGTCCTCACATAGCTGTTTCTCTGCACAGGCATGGAGAGAAAGCCCTTGGAGATCTATTTCTTTTCTCATATACACCAGTTATATTGGATCATGGCCCCACCCTAATGAACTCATTAGCCATAATTAGGAATTACCTCCTTAAAGGCCTGAACTCTAAATACCATCTACACTAGGGGCAGAGCTTCAACATGTAAGTTTTAGGGCAACACAGTTCAGTTCACAGTAGATACTTAGAGATTTTTCTATGTCCATAAAATATAAGGGGAAGAAGAGATTCTGAAGCACTGGACTTGTAAAAAGTAAAATTTCTGAAATATCAGTAGGAATCAACATATCAATAAGTAGATCAATGTGACTAAAAAAGAAAAAGTATAAAATCTCCGTGTTCCGCCATTCTCAGTACACTTCAGCCAGTGGGAACTGTACCTAACCCCCAGGGATGGACTATTCTTCAGTAGCTTCACTCAAAGCTTAAAAACAATGAAAAGTGATGGACCAATCTCAGGCACAATTGTGCATTTTATTTAAAATGCGGTGTGTAAAAGTCTGCATCAGGATTTTTAAAGCATAATTCCATTCATTCCTTATTTCCGAGTAAATGCAGCAAATGTCAGTGTATCTCTATTGTTTTTTCCTTCTTATCGCTTATAAATCTTCAGGTTAGAGGAAATTGCTTGAAATGTAGTATTGGGAGCCATCTGCCACTCTCATTCTCAGATTCTGTAGGGTCAGCTCTGAAGTTTCCTGTTACAAATGTACCCCTCAAAGACAATTCTAACAGATGGTTATTTCGATGGCTTCCCATATTATCCTGCGTTTTAAAGTGAATATACTGGTGGCCATCTGAGAAAGTATCCAGAAAGTTTGATTTTTTTTTTTCTTATTGGTCTTTTTAACTTCCATCCAACTAAAACAAACTATTCATGAAAATGACTTTCTGGGACAATTGTGACCTCCCCTAAGGCAATTTCATCACTTTATCTTAGCCAAACTACATGCAGGAGCTGAACTGTCATCCTTGTAGAGTTTCTAATTTACTGAAGATTGTATAATATATCTCTGATATTTTCAGGGTAGTGTTCTTCTTTCCTTCATCCATGACTATATCAAAATGACAGTCTTAAAAATGAGTATCCTCTTCCTCCAAACAGATTATAATATATTTTTGCCTAAGTTTTCTAGGCTGCCTGGGTACGTATTAGTTTAATATGATCTGTGTTTCTATGGCTTTGGGTGTGTATTTAGAATTCTTGAATTCCTCTCGCTGCTTGCTTAGATTGTGTTAAACATGAATGTACCAAAGGCTGAAGTTTAGATCTAGATATAAGCATTTTAATTAATTATTTTAAAGGTTAATTTCAATTTATTATTTTATTTGCTCTTTCAAAATTAGTATAAATTATAACATTAAATGCTTCGGAGTTGAGATTAAAGCAAATGTAACGCAGAAAAGAATGATGGTCACTAAGATCAGGGAAGGCTTTCTTGAACAAAATACATTGTCCCTGACAGTCGATTTCCCTGATATCTGAACTATGGAAGGCAATTAATGAAGCAAGGCTATGATAAGCAGAGCTCAGAATTTATAGCAACTGCTAGGCCACTGTTAAGTCTTTTGATCTTTTTCTTTGATCAAAGTCTTTGATCTTTTGATCTTTTTCTAAACAGCAGGGAAAGACAATGCAAAACATTGAACATTGATCTGATTTACATATTGAAGTAAACACTTTAACTGCCCGAGGATGAACATAGGGTATCAAGAATGGGTGTGGGGAGACCATGTGGGAAGCCATTACTTTCATCTGCAGACAAATAATAGAAATTCATTTAAAGAATTAGAGGTAGCGCTAGAGACAAATTAGTGGCTTAGAGAAAAATTTTGGAGATAAGGCTGGGAAGACCTGCTGATGGCTAGGCTGTGGGGAAGAAGCAGCACCAATCATGATTCGGGATGATTCCATTCTGAGTATACTCAGCAGATTTGGGCTTAGAGATAGTAAAGTCTAATTTTCAGTGTGTGGAGTCTAAAATGTCCTTAAGACAATGAAGGGTTAGATATCAAGTGAGTTGAATAAGGGGGACTGGAGCACAGATGAGAGAGAACTATTTTAAGCTAAAGACATACAAATGTTTGTGAGTGAGATTACCTATGGGATAAAGTAGCACAATGCAGGAAAAATGTGTGGAGAAAGTTCTTCACTTTGTAGGTGTGTTTCATAGTTTCTATGTAAATTAGTAAGAGCAGTAAATTACACATAAGTTAATTTCACATAAGCATAAGAAAGAACTTTTAGACCCTTAGGGCCTAAAAAATTATCTTTGGACGTATTAATTCCTCATTGAAATGCCAGATAGATCAAAGGTCAGAAAATTAGGAAGTTTTAGGCTTCTAAAATATGTTATTAGTTCATAAAATCAAAAAGAATCAGATGTTTCCACCTTATTTATAGTTTGTAATAATGAATATAAAATTCTTTAATTACTTTAAAAAAATAAGATGACTAAAAGAAAATAAAAATGACAGGTAGATAGATGGAAAGCAGAGTTGACAAAAGTTAATAACTTTTTGAATCATAACATGCCACTACAGTGATGAAGCTAAGATTACCATGCTATCAAAGTATCCCTGTTTTAAAAAGCAGTTTTATGTTTTCCTGAATCCCAAGGTTGGTTATCACACTTAGAAAAAGGGAGAAATCATTCCGTATTGACTTAAACCCCATAGGACATTTCGTATTATCGTTCAACTAGTTTCAGATTTCATGCCTATTGTAGTCATTTTCCTCCCTCAAAAATATGGCAAAACTAATGTACTAATCCTGTAGGTAAAGTTTTGAAAAGCTCTGTAGAAATCACATAATCTCACAAATGTGGTATAAATGTTCTGTAAGGAATCATTGCACGTTTATGACCAGAAAAGGAAATATGTTAGATCAGTGATTTTTCATATTCTCTCTCTTGGCGTAACCATCTTAATATCTAGGGAATGCTAACGATGAAAGATATAGAGGTTCATTTCAACCTCACGCTAGATCACACATATTGAATATGTTATTTCAGCAGAATAATATTTATAAGCAAGAGAAAAACTGTTGTCACTGGCTTCTACTCTCAAACACTTTACACTATGGTTCTTATCAATCTATGTCTGTAAACAGCTGCAATTAAAATTGTGTCTACTTTTGGATAAAAAGAATAAACAAAGCCCATGAAAAATGGTGGGGCAGGTAGTAGTATTTTCTTCTGTTCCCTCGGAGTTTAATAATGCCCCAGAGGTTTGATGCCTGAGAAGTAAGGTAACTAAAATTCAATAAAGCATTAACTTTAATCTTTGCTCTATTCTAGATTCTCTGATATGATTGTAACAATGGTAAAATATTAATTTCATAAGATTCTTCATATTCACTGTGTTAGATATATTTGCTAAGAATACTGATATCAAATCTTCTTCCAGTGGAATTATAATGGAAATCACAAATGTGAACTCCACGGGAACTTTAAAATTTGCATAATCATAGTAAACATAAGCAAAGACAAACAGGTAAAATTATTTTAATAATTTTTTATTTTAACAAGTACATAAAATATTATTTTAAGAATCAGCACAGACTTATTTTTTATACTAAAACATCACTACTTGCTTTGTATTATACTTTTTTTTTTTTAAGAGACAGTCTCACCTTATTGCCCTTGATAGAGTGTTGTGGGGTCACAGCTCACAGCAACCTCCAACTCCTGGGCATAGGCAATTCTCCTGCCTCAGCCTCCCAAGTAGCTGGGACTACAGGCCTCCACCACAACACCTGGCTATTTTTTGTTACAGTTTGGCCGTGGCTGAGTTTGAACCCGCCACCTTCGGTATATGGGGCCAGCGCCCTACTCACTGAGTCACAAGCACCACTCTGCTTTGTATAATACTTACAGCACATCTCAATTTGGACTAGCCCCAAATTTCAAGGTCATGCAGAGTTCTAGGTACTTTGACATGACTATTTATGATTTCTGATTATCTCAATAGATAGGTAGAAATTTAGAAACAAGAATAAGGATCTCAATTCTGAAATCTGTAACATACCCAACCCAAAGGAGAGGTAGGTTGTTACTAGTCAGGAAGACACAATCCAGCCTCATTATTTATATACAGACTCAATAGTCTCAACATCATTTTTGGGGAAATAAAACAGGATGTATTCGTAGGTAATCACTGACAAAGTTCTTTCAGACCTATAGGTAAATCAGAAGTTTAAAATAACAGTTATCTATATTTTATAGCAGAATAAATAAGCAGAGATCTTAATCACCCTTGCAGCATATCGAGTCAGAATGGCATAAATGTCCAAGGAAAATTAGATATAAAAAGTCTCAAAAATTAACCAGAAAAGATGCTTAGGAGTTAGTAAGGTTTGTACCTTCATCTAATTATATCCAATTCTCAGGAGAAACTAGAAAAAAAATTGGTCCACTTTTTGATATCTTATTAAAAACTCATTGAGATTAGCTGGATAAATCGGTTACAATATTGCCTTAGGATTCTAGGAAAAAATTCAAAAATGTTGATTTTCCTATTTTTTAGCTTTATATACCACCCATATCACCACATTTTTTAAAAAGAAACATCTGTGTATCACTGTAAGACTGTCCAAATGGTGCAAGTTTTACCTGCATATCCTGCGTAAGTACTTTTAGAAAGTTTTGCCATCTGACCTAGTGGTTCCGGTAACTCCCACCATGTCTACCTATAACTAGCAGCAGATAAAAGACAAACTTTAAATTATATCTTACCAAAAATAGCAGTATAAACAAATTAACACACCTATTTTAATTACAGAGATGTAATTCATAATTTCCTATCTCTTTGGAAATAAGATTAGTTATTTCATAACATAAATGTGTAGTCTCATTTCTAAAGTAAAATATGAGCATATTAAAATTTTTTCTATTCCACAAAATCATCTCCAAAAGTCAGACATAACTGGAAGAATAACTAGGTGTAATAAATTATTCTTTAAAATTTCACCGAGATCAGGAAAACTACATTTTTTAAGGGGCTAAATGAAACTTCAGTGTAAATATCAAATATTTACCAGAGAGTCTAGATTTATCTAGTTACTCTTATTAAGAATGTCATACATAAAAATGTAGGACAAGAATATTATATTTTTTTTTAGATGCAATATTTTCTTAAATAGTTTGAATCTGTTTATAGTTATACTAGCAGATACTAGCACTACGCTTAGCTACTTTCCAGAAGCCGTAATCAACATGTAAGATTTTGCCCTGCAAGTGTGGCCATCTCTAGGCACAAGCAAGTCTGTTTGGCAATTTCTTTAGAAGGTAATGTCTATTGTTACATGCGAGAAATAAATAAAATCAATTCTCACTTCAGTTAAATAATATTATTACTGCACAACAGTGTACATTTTCTGAATTATAATATGAAAATTTAAGGAAGTTTTTCTTACTTGTTATAGAACAGTAGGAATCCTATTCTCCCTGTGAAAACAGGATAGCTGTAAGAGACCTGTTACCCATATTTGGATAGGGATAACTCTTCTTTCTATTGTAAGTCTTTTTATAGTTTGCCTCCTGTTAACATGTAACACATTTCCCGCTTCCTAAAATCCTGGAACCCTTCTTCTGTCCTGTTTTTATTCTCTGTGTTGCCAACTTCAGGGACAAATTTTTAGACCATTTTATGTATCTTACTATCCATCACAACTATCCTATGTCTGAAATCATAAACTCTTTGTCTGGATCACACTATCCTTTTAACCTTCAAATCCCGTCCCTGGCACTGCTCCTGAGTGTAATTTTCACCACTCCACTGCCAACACACACAGACACACACACACCCAGCACCTGTACCTGCCCTCTCTGTACCCTGCTACCTTAGAACTGTAAGCACCTTTAAGCCATCTCAGGCTGCCTCACTCCTCTTTATCTAGCCTGGATCTACTGATAGCTCATTTCCACCATGCTTTTGTGGGGACCACAATCACCACTGAGAGATCACCATACACACCTGTAAAAACAAAGGAGTGTCTTTATTCAAGCATATGCCTGGATTGCTCCACCCTACAGCATAGCTGTAGAGGGATGACCCCGAAATGAAGCTAGGGGAGGTTTTTAAAGCGTATAGAGGAATTTCATTGGGCTTTTGTTGGAGGGGTTGCCATTGGCTGAGCTGTTGTCCAGGGATGCTTGGCACCACCTGATACGCCAGAGGTGCTATAGGATGGGTTTACTGCAGTTAGGGACTTTCCAGAGGAGGGTTGCCTGTACAGTTCTGATAGACTGGCTTCGTCTGGGCTGATTGACCTTGCCCAGAAGTGCGGAGGGGGTGCGGTGAAACCGGTCCCCTTCAGACTGGCTGCCCAGAAGTGCAGAGGAGGGAGTCAGTCTCCTTCTGATAGACTGATTCCACCTGGGCGACCTTGCCCAGGAGGGGAGTGGGGAGTTAGTTCCAAGATGGACTAACCTCTTCATTCCCAAATGGAGTTACATTAACCTCTTCACTCTCATGGGAATTTTTTTCTTCCTTTGTTCCACTCGCTGTCCCACCACAGAAAACCTTCCATTACCAGTGAGGATCATCCCTGTTTGATCTGTCTTGTCCTGTTGAGGACCATGAGAGAGAAGCATTACATAGCCATAGACCCTGTCTGGAGCGGGATGAGTACAGAATCTTCTGTCTCACTCAGTCTCATAATGCCTGAAAAACTGGTCCCATTCTTCATGTTGGCTGCACTTCCTTTTTCTGTTGAGTCTGTTCAAGGTTTACCGAACTCTTAACTCTTTCATCCTTCACAAATATCCTAGATGTTTCCTGACTGAGCAAACAAAAGTCAACAGTAATAAAATTCCTTAGCAGCCTCCCCTCACCTGGGAACACAGAGCCTTCACACTTAGTGATAATAGTAACTGCCTACCTTTCATCTGTCTGGTTGTAGGAAGAAAGTGCCTTTCCTCCTGTTCAGAGTTAATTCTTCAACTGTGTCCTTAATCTCTGCATGTCCCACATACTCTGAGATCTTGATTCATCAAATTTCCTCTCTTTGGGGGATCTGCAAATTGTCTCCCCCAAGTACCTTTACTTAAAGGAGACCAAAATGTTTCCAACTCCTCCCTGTCTTACGAATACTTCCTACAACCTCTCAGGTTAAACTTCCATCTCTGTCCAGTCACATTCATATTATAAAAAGACTCCTTTCCTCATCTCTGACTTATCACTTTGCCCACTTATCTCTCTTTGTCATTTCTCTTTCATTTACTTGAATACTCTCTGGACTGTTGACTATCACATCTCCTCTCTATTCAATGTGATGGGACTTATCTGGAAATGTCAAAGTCATGCACATGGGAACATTCTCAAAACTCTCTCCTTCTTTCCATATGCTGAACTATCTTACATAACTGTCTAACTACATATGTTCATTCACTGAACAAAGTAATGAACCCTTCCTTTTTTACCTGCTCCTTCAGAGCTAGAGTGTTCTCTCTGGTTTAGAACCTGCCCATTTACTTTTCCCATTTGCCATTCTCACCTTAGATAATTTCTTCAGCTACTTTCAGTTATAAGTTAAATGCTACAATTTCACAAAAATGTAGCTCCTTTAGTGACCTCAGCTTTAGGAGATGATGGTGGGGAGGTAGAGATGATAACATGACCCCAATGACCTTCAGTCAAAGCCCACCAGGTACATACACTTGCAGTTAAGCCAGTTGTGTTCACTGCTTGTTGCAGTGAGGGAGACGGCATATGATTGGAACTTTGAGGCATCTTAGTAAAGGGAAATTATAAAGCAATCACAGGATTTGGGCTTGGCTTATATAATTTTGTGCAGGGTTTCTGGGAAATGGGGCTTTGCTCTGGATTTAAAGCTTCAAAGCATGCGCAAAGTATAAGTGGTATCTTAATAACTCATAAAAAGAAAGAAATAATATAGGCCCATTCACAGGAAAATTCATAAACTCATATTTTATATCATATTTTGTCTTTTTAATGTATTTAATATTTATATACCAACATGTAGAGAAATATTATGCAGAATTCTGTAATAATTACTTTGTAAATCAAGGCACATTTAGCTACAATTCCCATTTTTTCTCTGTGCACATATGGAGACCTTTGGGCACCCTGGAAGCTGAATCTCTGCTTAGTAAAGAACAGCAGTTCCTCAGATCAGCCAGGAAATATCAAACAGGTGTGTTTTGTACTTTACGGTTTTGTTTAGTGACTTTGTTTGTGTCTCCCCTTAGGCATGGTTAGGGTCTATCTTGTTTCTGGCTTTGGTTTTCATCATGGTCACAGAGTGACCTTGTCAGATTCTGGTGTTCTGTGAGATTGTGGATATTCCATAAGAGAACTTAATGCCTTTCACTGTGAGGGTCAAGCTGGTTCCTCACCATAGCAAGGACTTGCTATGAGAGCCAGGCAGCTGTGGAGCATGAGGGGCTGCTCTGCCCTCTGTCAACAGTGATGATGACGGCAGTGATGCTGATAACAAGTATCATATCTTGTGCTTACATTGGGCCAGGCATTGTGTTCACAGATGGATGTATTTCAAATCACTTAACGCTCACAACATGTTAGGTAGGTACTATGATTTTCTCTGTTGTACGGATGTGCATATTAAGACTCTGGATGGGGCAGTAACTTAGCCAAAGTACGAAAACTGGTGATTTGTAGAAACAAGGGAATCAGCTACTTCTTACTCCCTATCATACACTGTCCCAACCCCATGTGTGTCAGGGGACTTGGCCACTGATTTTGAATCACCTTTCTTAGGATTAATTCTCAAATCAACAGTGCCTCTTGCCTCCTTCCTGAGGATATCTCTGCTGCCACTGCGACCCACTGGAGCAACCTAGGAGGACAGATGAATTAAAGCTTTCGAGGAAGACTAGATGTCTTCTCTCTTTCTTTCTCCACATGAACTATTCTAAAATACAATACAGTGTATCTTAAAGTACAATACAGTGCCTGCCACCTCTTTGGAGATTCTCCTGAAAAATCAAACTTAATATCTGAATGTTTGCCCTCTCTACTTCCATGACTTGGTCTAACCTTTTCCTCACCTCTGCTTCCCTGGAATGCGTAATCTAATAACTAGCAGCATGCAAGCTTTTACACTAGGTTCTGCTTTGGGGAAAGCCCAGGCAATCTGGCTTCACAGTGTGAAAAGTTCACCTGGATTTTTCAGTCTCCTCCATCCTTACCCAACAGAGTACAGAGGATGGAAACCTTGCCTTTTTGGACAGTGTCACTCTTAAGTAAAGTGACCTTGAATAATTGATTTAATCTCCTTTATTCTTTCTTAAAAATTGGGGATAAGAGTCCTTCCTTCCAACAGCACTCACTACCTTCCTACCAAGGATTATGACAAATTAATAATGTTTTCTGTGATTAGCACACTGCCTGAACATAACACGCAAATATTATTTTTATAATATTGTTGATTATACACACCCCACATAACTTGCTCCCTTTCCTATGTTTGTCTGTTTCTTGGTCTCATGACCTAACTGAACAACTCCTAAGGAAATCATTGACTCTTTTGATTTACTTCTTTCTTTCCCTAAATTTTCACCATAACTGGTTAATAAATAAATGTGTATTCTACTTCTGAATTTTTCTCTCATATCTACTTATTAACCTTGTGTTTTCATTTTGACAGGCTATTTCAGCATCTCACCAGAATACACAATGGTAGCATTATGCCTGGGGATCTTTCTGCCTTCTCTCTCTCTCTCTCTTTTTTTTTTTTTGCTGACAGTCTCACTTTATCACCCTGGGAGAGTGCCATGGCATCACACAGCTCACAGCAACCTCCACTCCTGGGCGTAGGCAATTCTCTTGCCTCAGCCTCCCAAGTAGCTGGGACTACAGGCACCTGCCACAACGTCCAGCTATTTTTGTGTTGCAGTTTGACTGGGACCGGGTTTGAACCCACCACCCGCTGTATATGGGGCTGGCGCCCTACCCACGGAGCCACAGGTGCCACCCTCTGCCTTCTCTCTTTTGCACATCACAGGCTACTCTCTCCTTTCCTATTGGGTCTTGGAAACACAGTCCCATTAAACACTAATAACTCTGAAAGTAACTGATTCTTCCCTTATTTCTCTAGTGCTTTCTGCCAGGGTTTATCCAAACCTAGGTGCTATTGACATTTTGGGTTGGATTGTTATTGGTTATTGGGAGGCTGTCCTTGGCGTTGCTGGATTTTTAGCAGTATCTCTGGTCCCTGTTCACTCAAACAATACCAATAACATTCTCAGTCTTGACAAATAATGTCACTAGACATTGCCAAAGGCCCCTGAAGTGCAAACTTGACCCTGACTAAGAGCAATGCTCATGGACAAGGGTGGTGTGTTGTTGGCATCAATCTCTGACTGCAAGCATTAAGTTGGGTGTTGGATAGTATGGGTGTTAGATAAATAGTATGGGTATTGGATAAATATTTTCAGATAAAGGAATGTGTTATCTTTCTATAGCCTTCTTTTCAATCCCACAGGCTGCCCTGCTTTCAACTATGCTTCCTAACTCTTTTTCCCCATTATTTTGCTGTGTATACCTGTTTTCCCAATGGAACTTTGTTTTCCTTAAACCCTCAGTACACATAGAATGAATAGAATATAGTAGTTCCTCAATAAATACTTACTGAATTATATTTAATTAGCATCTATAAATGATTCTATGAGTATATTTAGGCCACATTTCTTTTTTATTTTTAGGTACAATATAACAATTTTATGCTTTCATAGCATGCAGTACTTCCCCCTTACAGTACTTACACCAAATATAATTAACAGCTTGAATTGTGTACATAATTGTTTCCTGTATGTCTTCATAAGTTATGTGAGGCTAAAGACCACAGCTGCCTCTTTTGTTTTGCCTCCCAAGTGGCTGACACAGAACATTGTACAGAGTACATATTTAGTAAATTATATTTTGCCAAATGAATGAATGAATGAATTAAATGAATACTGGCTTCCTCTAAGTGAAAAACAAAAAGTTATGCACTTGAAGAATTTGGCTTCAGGGCGGTGCCTGTGGCTCAAAGGAGGAGGGCGCTGGCCCCATATGCTGGAGTTGGTGGGTTCAAACCCAGCCCTGGTCAAAAACTACAAAAAAAAAAATAAAAGAAAAAGAAAAAAAAATTGGCTTCCAACATGAACCATGGCTCACTGATTTATGTGATACCACAACCTATATTATATTGTGTGGTTTTGGAAAGTTTCATCTTTGTCAATTAGTGAAAAAAGTAATTTGTACCTCTACATCACTCCACAAAATAAAGAACTTGAGCCTGTCATAAGTCAATTGTCATAAGTCAATACAGATGTTTGATGTCCCAGACGCGTAATCTCCTGTAGCTCAGCATGTTCATTTTTTTTTTTCCAGCACTAATGAATTAGCTCACAATCTTAATTGACATACTGACCTTGAAAACTCCGGAAAATGATTTCGTCTGCCAGCTTCATTATCTATGGCTTTATTAGCTGAGGAAATTTGACAATAAAATGTGAAACAATAATAATTAATCTACACACTGATGTTAGAAATTAGACTTCTATCAAATAAAAAATAATCAGCCTAATCCCTAACACCAGACGCCTCTGAAACATTTTGGTCTCATATTCCAAATAGAAAACAAATAGCTCTGTTTTATCATTGCCTGCAACTACCTATTAACTCCTAATTTTGTCACCTCAAAAAGAAATTATTTTATAAGCATTTCAGAGATGAGAACATTGTTTAAAACCCTAATTTAGTGTCTTTTGAGAAATAATTCACATCAGAGAAAACCAGCATGCTTTCTTAAAGAATGCATCTCATGTACATTACTGCGTGTTTTCTTTACCATGGATTCCTATGGTTCCCAGTAGGGACCCCCAATTTTAGAATGTGCAATAGACATCGTTTTATAAAAGCTACAGCTCAGAATTGTTTAGGAGAAGCTGAGATATGGCCTTTCATCTGACAAGAAATTGGAAGCAAAGAAATCATAATAAACAGCCTGTAATAAATAATCTCTAATGGAAGTATGCCTTTTTTTTATTAACTGACTTAGAATGTTTTGAAGGAAATATTATGTCAAAACAAATTTGAAAGTGATCCTCACTCCAAGTAGTCATATTAGACACCTGTTGACTCTTCCTACATCGTGCATAACTTAATGAAAAAGGCAATCATTCCTCACCAAAGTGTATGACCACGTGCTCAACAGGGAGTAAAAATTACAAAAGTAATACATTGTCATTTCAACTTAACAGCTACCTATATTTACGTGGACATTTTATTTTAGCTGTCAGAGTCTCTATTATACGTGCTTTCAGTCCTTTTATAGCATCTTGCAAATACAGAAGTATTTTCCGGGACACAAAGAAACTAGTTATTTTTTTGTATTTCTATTGCCCCTAGGGTCACATCGAACTCCCCAAGATACTAATGGTCTGTCTTCTGGTCTACCTTTCCAACCTCACTCTTAGTTGTTTCTTTGTTCCTGTCCCTGTGACTCTACACAATATGAAAACACCCCTACGGCCTGGATACACACGGATTTTCAGTTGTGCTGGCTCCTCTGCCTGGAATGAATCCCCGGTTGGTGCTCCTGGGAAATTCTTTATTGCCTTTCAAATCTCAGCTTATGCCAACCTCATTTCCTCTCTGAAGTCTTTACCTACTCTTCCAGGCAGGCTTAGCTGCTCATTCTTGTGTGTACAGACCTCCTTCTATGGCACTGTTTCCTAGTCTCTCCACTCTAGACAACACTATTAAAGGTCACAGTGTCAAGGTCAATGGACCCAGAAGTACTACTTGTGTCTGCACTGATCACACCGTGTATAGAAAATATCTTCAGTTCTTGATGTGGTATTTTAGAGCAACATCAGTGATGAACTGGAGCAGGTTCAGAGAAGTAGAGAATCTTAAAGCTGTAACATGCACTCCTGTGTCTGTAATTACAGAGTGGGATTGATTATATCTGAGGCTGTTCAGACACTGAAATAAAACGACACACATAAATGTTTTGTGACCTTGAAAAGTGAATTGCAATGAAGGTGTTCCGTGTCAATTTCCCCCCTTTATTCTTCCTCTATTTGCTGATGCACCTTTTGAGAAACTAGTCTCCCCGCCCTGTTTTCTATTTCCCTTGTTCATAATTAACCATGTATTGAAATTATTTTCCATTGTTGGTATTTTTATGTTTTTATTTTTGTCTCCATGATTAGGACACAATCTTCTGAATGGCAGGGACTTGTAAAATTATTTCCAAGTCATTTAATACAAGCGGATTAATAACCAAGCATGTAATACAACATCTTTGAAAGAATATGAAGAAGAAATTAAGTTTCTTCCACCAAGGAGAAACACTAGTATGTTCTCTCAAGAAGTCAGGTCTTCATATGGGGGACAATTACTTTATTCTGTGTAACCCCAAAGAAATGTGTGGGGAGCAGGCTTCATATCAATGTTAGGAAAAATTTGAAAACGGAAACGCAAATGGTTGATTATCCTTGCAGCAAAATAGCCTCTTCTAATTGACATACGTTAAAGTAATTCTCACAGATGATTACAAAAAGGGGAATAAGAAATTAAAAATAAAATCCTAAGCATGTCTTTCTAGAAACCACTCTTCATAGTTTATCAAAAAGACATTGTACATAGGTATAGATACATACCCTATATGAGCAAAGGTACATCTTTAAAATATTTGACGTAGAAGATTTTCTCCCCACTGCCTGTTCTGAACCTTGCCATATATATGAATATACAATATATGTCTATGTATATATAATATATATGTGTATTTCCAGCTATAATTCCTTATTAGTAGATATTAAATTGTTGAGCTTATTTGTTAACATAAACAGTGTTGTCATGAGCAGTCTTGTACATGAATACTTTGAAGTTCTTGGAGACATTTCCTAAAAATTTAATGTTAAAGGGAAGGCAAAGAAATGGACTTCCTCCTGGGGTAGCAATTTGTTCATCAATGTAACTTTTCAGAGGTTTTTCTTTAACTTATTCCTATACTGGAAGTCAGGCTAGACTAAATGATCTCTGACATCTTTTTCTTATTCGACTATAATAACACATGCAGTAATTCTTCTCCAACTCAGCTATATATTACAATCATCTGAAGAGCTTTTAAAAACTAGTAATGCCCAGCCCTGATGAATTAAATCAGAAACTACAGAGATAAGACTCCGTCTTCTTTAAACGATTGTGGGTTATTTCGATGCACATTCAGTGTGGAGAATTACTGGTGTCAAGGTTAAGTCATGAACGTCATCAATATATTTTTTTAAATGGCAGCAACAAAAGTATAAGAGCCTCAAGGAATTGATTTCTTCTCTTCTAGCAAAATATGAGTGTTATGATAGTGATTTAAAGTAGAGAAACAAACTAGAAAGAGCATTAAGCAGTGTCGGTACAGGGCTTTGGTAAATGCTGGTCATTTTCTCAGGGCATACATTCCTTTCTTTTCTCTCTGAGTGTGCCTTCCATAGAGGAGAAAAGGACCCACATGAGCCTTTTCTCATTGTTATTCATTGGTCCTCGGAAGCTGAGATGGGCATCTCGGTTTATTTAATCACTGGCTCCCTACAAGAAGGTTAGGAATCATCTCTGTGTATCAGAACTGATATGTAGCAATGTCCATCAGAAGAGATTAGTAGCCTTCTGTCAGGCTAGTCGCCACAGGGTAGAATAAAACCTGAAGCTGGGTTAAGTAATTGGGTTCTTGTTCAATAAAAGTGCTTGTTTGTGCTGTGTAATGAAAGATCTTTGGCGCAATGGATGTCTGAATCCAAATACCCTTCGGATTTTCTGATGGATAAAGAGATAAGGGTCAAAGGGATTTAATTTAGAACTATTGAAAAACTTTAAAGAGATTAGAAAAATTGGTAAATGCACTTTCTTTTTTAAAAATCAAGATTCTTTGTTACTTATCAGAACCAGTTATTTTTAAAAAATTGACAACTTTTTTTTTTTTTTTTGTCCGTTTGCCATCATTAACTGACCTTTAAGACTCAGGTTACGAAGATGATAATGGACAAACTGTTATCTCCCATGCACCCTAACTTGAATTGAGGAAGCGTTATCGCCTTTGGTTCTCACTGGAGTGTCACATCAAAGCCACAGGCAGAGTGATGGTGAATAGAACAAACTGCGTGTCTTACTTCAAGTGAGATTTTCTTTTTCCCTTAAAGTCGACACTCAGTAGTGCATCCGAGCCTCTGTTAAAAAAAAAAAAAAATTGGCATGTTGAACCAATTTTTTAAGAACATACTTTAAAAATATTCCTAATCCAGGAAATTCATGCAAGCAGAGTCATATGGACGTGCAACAGTGGGTAGAATTTGGTGAAATGTATTAATCTCAACAGTAGAATCATGCATTCATAGCACTGTCTCAGCTAATTTTCAGAAGAGATTATTTGAATCTATTTACTTTCTTAGGGATAAAAAATTCTATTAGAGAAACGAGAAATTTTAAAAAGCTATTTCCTTCTACTCATTTTATTGAATGCCTGATTAAATACAAGCCTTTGTTTAAAGGAAAAAATGTCATGAATTTACAACTCCAGGGGTAGGGGGAAAGGAGGAGACAGTCCACAACTTGGAGGGGGTTAAAAAACTTCTTTGACTGAATAGGGAGTGTTAAACTCTGAGCAATCACACTGCCAAACACATTGAATGTTTTGATCCCCTCTGGAAATCACAGAACTCCTGCCTGCTCAGTCTCTTCAGGTCACATCTGCATGCCATGTCCCTAAGACCCCCTTTCCTGAGTGATCTACTGATTCACATTTCATCTACCTTTGCTCTTTCCTGGGTTTCTCCCTCTTCCCCTCTCTCCTTTGTTCTAAGACCATTTGGGAAATCAGACCATCTACTCACACATAGATGCTTGTTGAAATTAGCTTCTCCTTAGGGTTGTCTGACAAGAGCTAAGAACACTGGGTTGAAGCAAAAGTTCAACTTGAAAATTTGTGTTTAGATCTCAGCAGCTCCAAAGCTTTTTAGAGACAAATGTTCTCTCAGCAGGGGGTCAAAGGCACACTAGTTGATACATTGCGGTGGGGAGGATGGGAGTGTCATCTCTGATGAATTACATCAGCATTGCCAGCCTCTGGGTGCCAGGTGAAGGAATGAATTAGCAATACTTTTCAAAAGAAATGAGTGCTTGCTGGTGTGTGTCCCTCCTTTTCAGAAAAAAAACCCCAATGCAGGAGCTGGACTTCCCATTTATCTCTAAATGAAGAAGGAGACCTTCTCCATTTTTCCTGACTGCCTCTCGACTTCATTTTAGAACTGACAAGTTTAAACAAGATGAGAATCAGATTGCCTCTGCCTATCTCATTCTCGTGAGTCTGGCCGACAACATAATTAATGTTGCCGTAAGAGAAAGAAAAAGCTTTGTTGATGAGAACTTTTTGCAGGCAAATACTTGAAAGACTAGGTGGCCTTTTTGATAGGTTGCTAAGGGAGATATCTCATAAAAATGCTCATGTTTTGTTTCTGTATGTTAATTTGTAGGTAAGCCTAAACCACTTTTGTCTTCTTATCTTTTTATGGTGCTCCATAAATAATTGATAATTACCTTACTATAAAAAAAAGTAGCATTAGTAAAAACATAATTTTTTTGAGCTGGCCTTCCCTGTAATCTATGATTTTCTTCAGCATGTTTATGCTCTTGAATATGTTTCTTCAGAAGAAATTTTCTTCAAGAAAGTGCTAGAGTTTTACCAACAGTGATCTGGCATCTCTTATAACAAACTTCCCTTAGTTCACAGTTTCATTTTGTCTTAGAATGTCGAAATAATCTTTCAAGATCATTCCTGCAAATCCCAATAGATTTTTCATCTTCTCCTGCCAGTCAGGTTTCTTAGTCAATATCCTTATATTTCTCTTACTTATCTAATCAATTACGAATGCTTTATGTTGGCACTCAAGGTTGTCCACAGCTACACCCAATATTTGAGTATTTGATTTCCTTTTCTGACCCTTATATGCATCAATCTTTACTTTCTAATTAAATTATATCCATTAGCGTGTTCAGACTGTGCCCAGGACGTTCGGGCGGCATGGATTGTTTTCGTGATTAACATAGATTTTGCTGTAAGTCTACTCATTTGCCAAGACCTAGTTTAAATGTTGTTTCATCCATATTTTTTTTTCTCATTTATATTCTTCTCATTGTCCACTATCTACCACCAATTACCAACATGGAAACATCATCGTAATTAATGTCTGTGTTTTCTCTGTACTACTACACATGCATACCGTTTAATATATTCACATGCCCGTGGTCTCACTTACTAAAGAACCATATAACAGGAACAGAGTTTCTCTTTGTACCTGATATACTCACTACTTAACCCTTTGTAGATAAATTAAATCATTTAAATATATACTGTAGAGATACATATAAGCAAAGTATTTTTTTTCTTGCATTTACTTTTTAAAGGGCCTAGTTAGATTATTATAAAAACCATTTTGTTAAAAATATATTAAATGCCTGTGTAGATGAACTTACATTCTGTCAAGAAGACAAACTAACATCTGTTTTCAAGGCAGAATATTTTCTGTTTTCTTTCTAATAATAATGTAAAACACTTTAACCTCATTTTTTTAGTCAAAAGTGGAATAGTATTATTTATCATGCATTGATTTGTTGTCTCTAAACTTATAAAGGTGGTTTGGCTATTTACAGCCCGTGTAAGGTGTTATACATTGTCAGGGTTGCAGACAAAGACCATTAGAATACCTCTGCTGGGAACTCTTAGCTGTATGGCCAAGGGAACTATTCACAGTGTTAATTACAGATGTGAAAGTAGATGTGGAAAGATGTAAGATAGTTTTAAATGTAAACTTTCCTCCAGCACAGGTGATCATACCATTCTCTATAGAAATCTATATAGAATCAAAATCTAAGGTGGTGCCTGTGGCTCAAAGGAGTAGGATGCCAGCCCCATATACCAGAGGTGGTGGGTTCAAACCCAGCCCTGGCCAAAAACTGTGCAAAAAAAAAAAAAAATTATTCTATGATCACAAATGTGTACTTTTTATTGTCACAGTCCAGTCATCTTTTATTTTTTTCTCTCTCTTTTTTTTAACATTTATTATGCCATGAATTCATAGGTTGTATGTTCGAGTAGTCCCTTCCCTTCCACTGGTTCTCACCTGTGAGCTTCTCTAGGCAGAGCAGGCTGGCGCTGCAGTTGAACTCAGGCATCTTTCTCTTTGCCTTCCTTCTCTCTGATCATTTTCCTGCACGTGTTTCAGGAAGCTATCTTTCCTTTTAGAGTGATTAGACGTAATATGCTCAATACACACAAGAATGCATTGAGCATGTATTCATGTGACAAGAATCCTGCCTTTAACTTGCTTGTTTAGAAAATGGGTATTTAGTCTTTTGGCTTCTGTGGGCTATATTGGAAGCAAAAGAGTTGCTTGGGGGGCACACATTAAAACACAAGCACTAAAAAGAGGTGATGAACAAAAAACCAAAAAATATAAAAATAAAAAGGTCTGAGCCTGATTTTTGTAATATCTGTCACCATAGATAAAAGTCTTCACATGTTAATCCTAATTATGCACTCTGTGAGGCCAAGGCCGGTGGATTGCTTGAGCTCAGGAGTTCAAGAACAGCCTGAGCAAGAGAGAGAACTCATCTCTAAAAATAGTTGTGTGTGGTGACAGATGCCTATAGTCTCAGCTACAAGGGAGGCTGTGGCCAGACGATCACTTGAATCCAAGAGTTTGAGGTTGCTATGAGCTATGATGCCAATCTCTACTGAGGGTGACAAAGTGAGAGTTTGTCTCAAAAAAAAAAGAAAAAAACCAAAATTCTAATTATGCCATAATCCTAATGATCTCTGTTCAGAGAGTCTATTAAAATAGTCAAGCTGGTGCCAGGTTTGTGATTATGAATGTAAAACATGTACATATCTAAAAATAAAACTTCTTTGATTTCATTTGAGATTTTTATTGTAGAAGTAAAAGAAAATTAGGCAACATAAAACTAGTGGGATACTTGACATCACATTTTGGAAACTAATGCATCAGTATTAGTTTCAATGGAAGTAGTTCCAATCATTAGATATTTTGGTACTAACTTTACTCTTAATGTACTTCATTCTTGAAAATAGTTGCTTGCAAATGTAGGTATTACCAAAAATCAATGACATGCATAAGGTGTAATTATGAAGCAAGAGATATTGGTCTCTGGAAAGATAGGACATATAAAAGTCCAGTAAAGAGATAGGATCAGATTTTTCTGTAAATTGAATGTCAGACTGCAGCTCTGTGCATTTCATTTGAAAAATTGGCAGTAACATATCTACGGCAACAAAAACTGAAGTTGCGAATACACAAAACTATTAATTATTTTCAGGAAATGTTGAAATCTGTTTTTAACTTCTTGTATCAAATTGAAACACAAGACTGTATATTTTTCACAGTTCACAAGACTATGTTTAGCCAGAACGTCAAAATGCATAAAGTTTTTCCCCTTAATTTGAGCTTGCCATAATTTATGTTTCATTTAGAACATTAATATAGTTTGAAATATTGTATTGATAAGTTGATTTTCATCTTGAAGATGCATGTTTAACTCATTTAAATGAGAGGTTTGATCTAATAAGAATGCTAGATCTATAAGCCAGTTTTCATTGTCAAGTTCTGGAATAAATTTGGTTTTTGATGCTATCAATGATGTGATGATATGTCAGAAATCACAACATTTTTTTCAACATTTGGCCTTCATTTAGCCATATTACTTCTAAAAAATTATTTCACCAAAGTCAGCATCAATATTTCTCAGGAATTCTGCAATTGGCAAGGTTTCAATCCCTTGGCCCTTACAAAATTCACTGCGTTGATGACTGTCTGACATCCATTTTTAAAGCTTTCGTGCATTAATTTTCTTGATGTACTATGCAATGATACTTCATGAAACATGACTTTGGGGCAGCAATTGCATTGTCTTCTATTAATTTTACAAGTCCTTTTCTTTTCCCTACCATCACTAGGCCACCATCAGCAGCTATATCAGATATGTTGACGATGGACAAAACAATCGCTTTAACCTATTTTTTTATTGCTTAAAATAAATATCTTGATTAGTGGTGTCATTTGATAGCCGTAAAAAAGCCATTTTATCAGTGACATTATGTTTCTAATAAATATCTCTAATAAAAATGGCACATTAAGCTGCCTTCGTAGCATCAGTGCTGCTGTCCATCACCAAAGTGTAGTTTAAAATAAGCAGCTTTTCCAAACTTCTTTCAATACATTTTCTAATTTCTTTAGTTCACCTGGATATAAGCTGAATATAAGACAAACTGATTTTAGAAATATCCCCCCTTTCAACAGGGCAAATTATATCTGCCATGCATTTCATACGTTACTTAATAAACTCACCATTAGGAAATGGTTTTGAATTTTTGGCTATTAAACATGCTACCACATAAATAGCTTTTTATATTGGAATCCATCTGAGTCGTATCTTTAAATTTTTTTTTCCCTTGGGAAGGCAAACTTGTTACATTTCTGCTGTTCTGTCCTTACAGCATAATCTTTCAAAAGCATTGAATTTGGCAGCATGTTTTTGCATAAAATACCTTTTCAAATTATAGTCTTTGAAAATGTGCACAAATTCCCTACAAATTAAGCAGTGTTCCTTACTATTTATTTTGACAAAAAAGTAGTCATCTACCTGCTTTTCACTGAACAATCTTCTTTCATTCATAATTTTTCTTTTTGGGGATATATTTTCTTTTGAGGTGTTGTGGAAGACATGCCAAGGTTAAAAAACAATAATAGAAAAGGGACTATATTTACTTTTATTATGAAAATTGATTGACAGGAAAATTGTAAGGGAAGTTTGGACCCGTCCACATCTCAGCTGCTGATGCTGGGTGAGGTGGAGGGCCGGTTGTGAAGCACAGCAGGCAATGTGTGAGGTGCCACCATGTGTGAAGTGCCCTTGACAATCAAATAAGAATGCTCAACTGACTTCTACCTAACATCAGGTGCCTAACGTTGCAATAGTAGGTTGAAAGATTATTGATGCCCACGGCCTAAGCAAGTCGTTATGAGCACGTGTAATGGTCTGACAGTGTTACTTCAACTGTCTGCACTGGGGGATAACACACTGATAACTGCACAGTGCTGTAAATGGAAGCCACACATGGACCAAAACAGCAAGCAGGTCTGTGTGTTCTGTGCGATATTGACACAACATTGTTGTCACAAAATTCACGCCCAAAAACCGTGCAATTGAAATCTACCACATAATTATAAAATAATTTTATTACATTTTTAACTAGGTCTAATATTTGGTGTTGAGCCACATTCATAGCCATCCTGGCTGCTTGATTTGGACGCCCCTGGTTTACAACAATGCCAGCAGCATTGGGGCTAATGGTGGACTCTTTCAGTTTTTCAATGGTAACATTGTGGAGCATGACTTTTAGAACAGTACCCATTCCCTTGATGTCTACAATTTCTCCTTTCGTATAGAGTCATATGTATGTGGCCAAAGGAACAACTCCACATCATCTAAAAGGCCTGGAGGATATGTACTGGGCACCTGTACTCTTTCCCCTGTGTTCACCATTTGCAATTTACTGGAAGATGGCAGCTCCAGCTGAAAGGCCTCTCGCTTCAATTTATTTATACACATATAAATATATATATTCTTTTTTATTTTTATTTTGCAGTTTGTGGCCGGGACAGGGTTTGAACATGCCACCTACAGCATATGTGGCCTGCACCCTACTCCTTTGAGCCATAGGCGCTGCCCAATTCATATTTTTTAATGGCCTTTCTTTCTGATGACAAAAAGAGGATAATTGTACATTGAAATAGTTTGTTTATAATAGAAATCAATATTGATCTAATGGATCCTAAGGATATTAGACTTCAACCATTTTGGAGTTGGAAAATTAAGGACTCTGTACATAATATATTTAATGTTTATAATGAATTCATTACAAATAATCAGTTCTCTATGTTTTAACTAAAGGAATATGCAATTGAGTATATTTAGAGTGCAAAGTTAAAAAAATTAGTGTGAAGTTAAAAAAACTGATAGAATTATTTTAGAACATACATTCCACGTACAATTCAAAACAACACAGAATCCATTTGCATGGAATGAGGATGTCCCATGATTTATGTCAAGTTTCTTAAAAATAATTATTAATATTTAATATTATGTAATCCAGTCTAAAACTAATTTACTATTCCTTTTTACTTTATTGAAATATCTTCATTTATTATCATAGATTTTATTATATTATGAAATCATATTATTCAAATAATAATTAATATTACTAAGAAATTAATTTTTGAGTTAATGCAATTAAAGCATTTAGTAAACTGTGTTATACAAAGTAAGCTCTCAAGCAATGATTCTTTTTCCTATTATCATTATTATTTTTTTGATGCCTGAATGCTGCAGCATGTAATTTATTTAATAGATTCCCTACTAAAGGAAACAGCGCCTAAAATTCAAATTAAATTTTAATTGAGCTTTCCAATTAAATTTATAAATTTAATTGGGCTCTCGGATTCAGGATGTTTAGGGAATGAATATAATGTTTTCTGTTTTTCAAATAACTTAGTAAATCAAGATGTACTACACATAAAAACTATATTAAAACCAAGTCTATTTTCTTTCATAATTTAGTAATCACTTCACTTTCTTGTTAATTTAGAGTTATTATTTTGACCCCTATTTCCATTGTGTTTTTTATATATGTCATTATTAATAATGTATTCTCACTGCCATTAACAATAACATTCAGGGGATAAAAATAAGAAAAAAATACAAAAGGAATCCTCTCCAGTTGATGGGAACAACCTTCCATGGGTATTCCCTCAGATATCCCAGTTTTCTTAACTAGCAGATCCCATTTTTAATTGTATAAACATTATTAAAATTTATTTCATTTATTGGATTGATTTTATGATCCAAATAATATCCACACTTATTCTGTTCTTGAGTTCCCAGTCATACTTTCCCAAATGATCTTACAGGACTCAATGTCTCACTATTTTTCGACTGCTATAATAAGTACCTGTCAGACTAAGTAAATTATACATAACAGTAATTATTTATCACATTTAAAGACTGGAAAGTCCAAGATGAAGATGCCAGCAGATTCAGTGTCTGGTGAAGTTGCTCTCTCTGCTTCCCAGATGGTGCCTGTTCCTGCTTTCTCACAAGGTGGAACAAAGAAAAAAGACACTGGGGTGTTCCCATCAACCTTGTCTTTCAGGAACACTAATCCATTCATGAGGGCAAGGCTGAAATGACTTAATCACTCCCCAAAGGGCCCTACTTCTTAACAAGATCATATTGAGCATTAGGCTCCAGCCTGTGAATTTTAGAAGGCCACATATACCCAGACTATAGTACTCAATGTCAAGTTTTCATGGTATATTGGGTTTCCAAGTGGCTAGTTCTCATTACTCAAAAGAGACCACTAGACTAGAAAATGGTTAATGAGAATCCCCAGTTCCTAGGTACTTCTTTTGATCCTCATTGAAAAGCATAGAAAACGATAAGCAGCAACACAGAAAATCATAATGTGAAATAATATAACTGAGATTTAAAAATAGGAAGTGAAAATTAAACATTTTGACAATTTATTTTTAAGTTGTGGACTCACAAAATAAGATGCTCTGATTCTATGTAACTACCATTAGCATTGATCATATAGGCAAGTTATTCTCAAAGGTTTCTGCATGTAAAGAGACTTCTCTAAAATACTAACTTTTCATTAAGAGAGATTTTCAGGAAAAAAGAACGGTCATAAAGATAAATAACATGAATACAGCCTTAACATATATATATTTTTATTGTTCTCCTCTCTGGCCAAGAGAACTTGCAGTGAGAAACAAAAGGCTTCTTTCCTCAAGGTACATACTTTCTAGTAGGGGTAAGACATTAATAACTACTAAATAGTTTATTCTTATTATACCTCTCTTCATAATTAACGCACTAAATGAGTATTAAAAGTTTATCTTTTATTCATTCCAAGCCTGATCACTTGCTTGTACATAGGTAAACTGAAGTCTTCAACCTGTACTTTGGAAAATACAGGATGAACCATATTATCCTTGACACTTAACCTTCAGTAGCCAACTAACTCATATTGTACCAGATTTCCTACCGATAGCCATTTCCATTCCTCCTTCCTCTAGGCTATATAACCTTAGGGCTGACAGTCTAAGAACTATACTTTGCAAAGTTCTTTCCCAGCATTGATTCTACCAATGACAATTACTTATGTAAGATTTGGAACATTGCTTTCTCTGACAGAGGCACAGGTGTGCGTTTCAACAGATATACATTTTGTGTCTGCCTATAACTTTGCCTAGTAAACCACCTGCCTTGTTAGTGGAAACAGCTATGACCATTGGAGGTCAGTTCCTGGAGAGCTAGTGAAGACCTTTCTTAAAGTGCATTGGTCACATTAAAAAAAAAATGTATTTCAAAGCATATAGGTGTATTTGATTACATAGATTGCTTTCATAATGCTTGAGTCAGGGTTGTAACTGTACTCATTACCAAAATAATGTTTACTGTACCTATCAGATAAGTTTTTGCTCATCCTTTGCACACCTAAATCATTTGCTTGATTTCTATTGAGTTTTACTTCCCTCCATGCATGTGTGTGCTCATTGGTTAGTTCTAATTTAATAGAACGTGTGGGGTTTGTTTTCCATTCTTTAGATACTTCACTTGGGATAATGGTTTCCACTTCCATGCATATTGTTGCAAAAGGTATTCAGTCATCCTTCTTCATGGCTGATTAGTATTCATAGTGTACAAATACTACATCTTGTTAATCTACTCATAAATTAATGGGCATTTGGTTTGACTTCACATATTTGCAGTTGTGAATTATGCTGCAACAAACATTAGACCCCAGGCTTATAAGCACTTGATGCCCACTATGAAATAACTTTCTTTTAAAAATATCTAGCATAAAAAATAAAAATAAAAAAATCTGCATAGCTTTGCTTTCTTTATTGAGCATGGTCTGACGTTCTTTATTCTTGAATGTTTCACAGTAAGATTGTTCAATTTTGCTCTGTGTGTGACCTGCATGGTAAAAGATGTACTTCTATCCAGGACCCTTACTTATTTATCTCCAAACATTTAAAAAATCACAAAAAAACTTGGAAATCCTCAGTCACTCTCAAATTAAATCACTTATTTGAATGAAATATTTTGTCTTCATTGATCTCGGTTTTTTTCATAGTTTTTCTTGATTCATCATTCCTTTCAGTACTTCAGTTACTAGTTTTTCCAAGTTTCAGAATTATTTTTTTTTTGAGCTGCTTTCTTCATGTTTGGTTTATTCAGGTTGCCCAAATCAGTCATCATATCTTACTATCAGAGCCATCATCGCCTCTCATATGTAAACTACTTACCAGTATCATACCTTGTATTAATAATGGTATCAATATTTTTTATGCTTCAAATTAGAATTCTTTGATTTGGATCTCCTTTGTCCTACTGCTTCCAAATCATGCCAAATATTTATTAAAAATTTATTACAGTTAATCATTTATTTCTTATTCTTATGGAGGCAATGCTAATTATGGGGCAAGGCGATTGCTAAGTATATGGGAACTGCAGTGCTAGTAAGCTTAGCCTGTGCTGGAGGACATGGGTCTTACAGAAACTGTGGCCTGTTGGTGTGCATAGTAATGACAATATTAGAGAGATTTTTTTGAGGCCAGAGAGATATAATTAAAGAGAAGGAAAGAATGGAGAATTGAAATATTTCTCAAAAAGCTATTAGCATTTAATATCTTAAATACCACATTTTGTGACATATAATGCACTCCTGTGTATAATGCACACCCACATTTTTAGCCCAAACTTTTTAGGAAAAAAATATTTTGTTTTAATTTCTTAATTTAAATTTTTCTTTATGTTTAGGTACTTGTTTTTTGTATTATAAAGGAATTTTGGCATTTATGTTTAACATGGCACAAAAATTTCATGTAGCAAGTAATCACAAATCACAAGAACAGATACAAGGTACAAGAAATTTTATGTACTGACAACCAATTGATAAAATAATGTGCATCCTTATTTTGCCCTCAAAAATTTGTGGCAGGGGGAAAAGTGAGCCTTATACATGGTCAAATACAGTAATTCATGAAGTATGAATAATGGACATATATACACACAGATATACTAAATCATTAATATATGTCAATTTTGTTTCCATTTTCATTGATAAATCATAACATACTGCATTTATGGGTACAATATGATGTTTTGATCTATGTACACAATGTGGAATGATTAAATTAAGCCTACTGTCCATCACTTCACTTAATATTTTTTTTGTGATGATACATTTGACATTTACTCTTTGCTATTTTGAAATATGCAATATGTCATCATTGATTGTAATTACCCTGCTGTACAATAGTCTCAAAATGTATTACTCCTTTCTAGTCAAAACTTTGCCCTTTTTGAACTGTGTACAGTAGCTCATGCCAATAATCCTAGAACTCTGGGACAGTGGTGCATGAATTGCAACCAGCCTGAGCAAGAGAGAGACCAGACCCTATCTCTAAAAAATAGCCAGTAGTTGTGGTGGGCACCTATAGTCTTAGCTACTTGGGAGGCTGAGGCAAGAGGATCACTTGAGCCCAAAAGTTTGAGGTTGCTGTGAGCTATGACACCATGACACTCTACTAAGGGTGACAAAGTGAGACTGTCTCAAAAAAAAAAAAACCAGAAAAACAAACAAACAAAATAACCTTTGCACTCTTTGATCAGCAGCTCCCTATTCCATCGCTCTTCTCTAGTCCCCGGTTTCTGACAACCACCATTCTACTCTCTACTTCTAGTCATTCAACTTTCCTTAGACTCCACATGTATGTGAGATCATGTGGCATTTGTCTTTCTCTGCCTGAACAATAGGTATTTATTCCAAATAATGCCCCATGCTGTGCCCATAGGGTGCTCATTGAGTACTTGTTGAATGAATGAACACTATAAATGTAATGTTTCAAAGGAAACAATAGTTTAATCACCCTCTCCAATAATCAGACTATACATAAAGGACACTATTCTGGATATAATATTGGCAAACTGAAATGTACATTTACTATGGCCCATTTGAATATAGTTATTTGTTTGTATTGCTTCTGTGTGAGCATAGTGCACAGTAAAGAGGTGAAGGCCCCTCAAATGTTTATTTTGTGGATGAATAAGTCCAGATGAGATAACCCACTAACCATAATACAGAGGGTACAAAAACTGTATGTGCATTTTAAGATAATATATATGGATAACAAAATGAATAAAAGTCATGTTTGAACACCTCTTGTAATTGCAGAAGTCATACTGTGACTTGAATATTAAAATTTTAATACAGTTTTTTCCATATTTAAAATGTATTCACATTTTTGGCACCATCTGTAGTATATGAGAAAAGATGGGGAAATTAAGGGCATTTTGTGTGTAATTGAGAAGAAAGTAACACGATTTTTTTTCAATATTAAAAGTTTTTAATATGTAAGGGGTATTAAACTTGCTTTATACTGGATCAAAGTGTTGAACCTAGGCTCCTAAGTGGAAGTGCTAGGAACAAAGAGTAGAAAAATGAAAAGTAAGAGATTGAAAATTAACTGGATTCTTGGCAATACATAAGGCATATACATTCAACATAGCCTATAATGTTTAATTTTATAATAACTATATACATGTGATATTATAATTACATATGACATTAGCTACCATAGCAAATATAGTTATTACATTTAGTACTTAAATAGAATTCAGAAAAGATGCTTTGTTCTTGTCAGGCATCCTGTGCATGACACAGCCTCTTTCATTTTGTGCCTTTTCCATCCTCTATGGCTTCTGGGTCCTTGGAATTTAACCAATGATTGAGAGAAGTATGGAGGACTATGGTTGGGTGGTTTTGAAGACCTAAAAGCAAAATACATCATTCTCACTCAGCTTATTTTGAAATGACTCTCATGGTCATATCTAACTAGCAGAGAAGTTGTGGACTGTGTGCACAGGAAGAAGAGAAAAGGTTTTAGGGTAGATTTATATATCTAGTATCTGCCACAGTATGTGAGCCTTTAACTTTGAATTTAAGTAATGTTCTATCTCATTCTAGGATCATCAAATTCTTTCTACTGTAGTATGTTGGTATCATCCAAGCACAAAGAACAGCTTATATGTGAAAAGAGCTTGGACAGCCCTCTGCCACACTTATGATAGGAGTCTTCATTACCATCCGTATGCAAATTATCTTCCCTTTGTTCAATCTATGGATCAAGGACACATAGAGGTGGTATCTATGCAAGTTAGTCTTTCAGGCAAGATAACCTCTAAGGTCTATATAACTTTAAGATCAAATCCACAGCTTTGAGTTCTACTTTATTTAATATAGGGGTAGGGGGATTGAATGATTGTAATCAAGAGAATTGCAAGATGAAATCTGTTTTAGAAAAAATATTCTCTTCTGCTGCAATGTGCATTCAACTCAATAAAGCAGAGTGTCTGAGATATGGTAGTCTTTTTATTTTTTGAGAAGATAGTAAAATGTTAAATACACTCAATTAGAAGGAAATGTGTTAAAAATTATTTCACTTCATTTAGTATAAACATTGAATTACTGTATAGAGATGTAATTTCTAGCCTCATAAAGGTAGCAATGTATTTGGAGACAAAAACCATCTATGAAGAACTAAAATAATATAGACTAGCCTCAGAAGTTTGGCAATATCAATACATAACATTGCTTACACATATAAGATCATAAGTTAAAAAAAATTACAAACTATCAATAACATTGTTCATAGAAAGCTTAAAAGGCTAAAACCTTTTGAGTAAGTAGAAAACACATCATTGATTGTCATAAAGGAAAACATCCTCAGTTGGAAAAATAGATGAATATATATTAAGTGCAGTAATTCACTGTTTACTATAATAGGTAATGTGGAATTAAGTATTCAAAGAGCATGGAAAAAGTACCTACTAAATGAATAAAATATTCATAAAGCATGCAGTTAAAATGTATAAGATTGATTCAACATAAAAAATAACTTTATGTTCATGTTGCATAGTCAACTCTTTCCACTTACGTGGTAGAGAATATTTTCCTAATATAACTTGAGGATAATTTCTATTTGTATAATATAGACACTAAAGGGAAACAGCAGAGCTCTGGGCAATAAAAAACGACACTTTTCAAAGACTAAAAATCACATATGAGAGTCATCATGGCATTTGGAAAATGAGAAAGGAGTTATTGAATAAACCAAGAAAAGTTCAATTTCTCTTTAACATGCTATTCTTTAGTGAGTTGTTTGTGATTCTTATCACATAGACTTCAGTATCACAGAAGATGACATCATAGCAAAATAGCAGCACCTGTGTCTGGGTCACCCCTCTCCCCAACCTTACTTATCCTCTGTCTTCCAGCAGGCAGTGTCAATGTGACCCTACTTATCAAAAATCAAGGTACTTTAGGTCAATATTCTATAATAAGTCATTTTTAGTTCTACTCTAGATAATTGACTTGCTATGACCTATTTCCTGTGACTGAGTGGTAACTATATCCCAATTTTAAACCACTTTTCTAGAGTTCCTTAGTTTCCAGACTTTCAACTTCAGAGTCTTAAAGCCTGCCCCTATACATGAGTCTCAGGCAGACCCTGTTACCTTTCTTACAGATAGTCCCACTGCTTTCCTCTGTACTTGAATTTTTAAAGGTTGCTTTCTTCAAAGTAGCCCTTTCCCATGCTCTGTATGTCTCTTGGGTTATCCTTTCTCTTATATATAAGATTTCCTTTATAAAGTTTATGCCACTGTCTTACCTAGATTTTTAGATCTTGAACTATGCCTTCTTACTCTTATACCTGAGAGATTTATAAGTAAAATTAAAATCCAATGACATATTACCAAATACTGACTAAAACAATCAAAGGTATACAAAGATGAAAATCTACCGTATCTTAGCCGTGGGCTTTTGTAAAAGATGTTTGGTGTGTACTAAATAAACGTACTCTGACATATATAATGCAGACAGGTACAGCCTAAGGAAAATCTTTGACAAAAAGGTGTTTGGATTTTGGTGAATAGGCTTCCAATACAGTTTTGACAGAACACGATAAATATTCACCAACTTGATGGTATAACATCTAGACACTAGAAAAACAAAAAGAAAAGAAAAAAGGCTTCCCCCTGAGAAGCCCTTTAAACCCTTCAGGTCCATGTGAATGGCCACTGAAAACAGAGAACTGGTTAGAAACATGTCCTTGATGTAGTGAACTTTGTGATCCACAAAGCAGTGACACCAGAATGAGGGGCCCCACACAGTCAATCCTCTTATCTGGAGTTGATGTCAGGTCAAACAGAAAACTGAAAAGAATAAATCAACAGTTTTGTCAGACCCAGAGACAGCGCTTAACTGCTAGATCTGTGCATAGGTCAGCACCCTATTGAGTCTTACTGGCTCCAGCAGTAGCCTCTGCATCATCCCCACTGGGCCAGGGAGGGAATAGATGCATTCCTTTGTTGTGTTCTGTGATTCAAGGTCAAGCATGCCTCCTCCCCCAACACAGTAGGAGCCCAGACACCACAGGCACTGCTTGGGAAGAATGGAGTGACTGCCGAACTGGGTCCTGCAGGTGGGTGGAGAACTTTGGCTGTCCAGCAGCTCTGGCCCACCTACACAAACCCTGGATGATTGAGACAAGCCTCTGACTATGTGATTAGGCAGCAGAAGTCACCACGTTGGCAAAATAGCTCCCCATATGTAGGGCTCTGCCCTCAAAACTAAGAGCCATCTTAGAAGCTCTCATTATACTTAAGTCTGACCCTGTAGTTACAGGGCTTCTGCTAGGTCTGCAATTCTACTCCTAAGATTCCAGAGTTATGCCTGGATCTCAAGACCCCATTACCAAGTTCTCAGCATTACAACTGAGCTGGATATTGGTTTCAGTAAAAGATTGCAGATTTTGGTGTCACAAGTGGGAGTGGTATGTATGTAGTTAAAGGGCCAGGAAGGCCTTAAGTTTCATCTAAGTCTCCATCACAGAGACAGGGAGAGAAGCACAGTGTGGGACCTTTGAAGATGAGTTCCTCATTTTTTATTTTTTCTTAAAATGAGTTGATGGATGTATTTGAAATAAATAAAATGATGCATTGTATATTTTAATTTTTTATTAAGTAAATAGAAGAATCTTTTTAAAGGCTTTCTTGTTTTACAGGGGTAATTTTGTACCCTTTTCTAAGGTCATTTACCAATGCTCAGTGATCCCTGGTATGGGAATGAGGACCAAACACACATCAGGAATTTTATGTCAAAAAAATTCTTTTCTCAATTACCTTCTGGGATTTCATTACATATTTAAAAACATTTGGGCAAATTTGCTGAAGTAATGAGAATGCACCAACATAAACCCTGGAGAGTGAAAGTTAATCCACACCTTAGAAACTTCTTGACCAATGTTCAACAATATGAAGAAAATATTTCTAAAAGTTCCTAGTAATTAAAATCATTGATCGTTAATCTTTTCTTTTTAATGAAATGTAATTTATTTTTCTTCAGTTGAACTTTTATCAAAATCAACATGTAAAGCAAAAATAATAGAATTTTAAAGATAAGCGTAGAAATCTGGGAGTTCCTTCTCACTCTCTTCCCTCTCACTCTCTTCCCTCTCACTTGACCCTTTCTTGCAAACCCAGAAAACTACCTGGAACACAGTTTACTCATGGTCAGTGTAAATACATCCTGAAGTCTTGTGCAGCTTTGGAATTCTGACTGACATCAGAGTCTCTTTGGATATTAGGTTATGCTATTAAAAAATGCATTGCCACACAGCCCTTATAATACTCCAATTTCTTGCATTTTTAGTTATACTCTGCTGTGTACCTACTTTGAGACAGTAAAGAATTTCTTCTCTCTTTGGCTTTAAGTCTCTATTTCTAATTCATTCTTTAAAATTCCATTAATTATGCTATCCTGAATAACAAAATAGTTTTTAGTCCTTTTTCCTAAATTTATACCTATGTACATAATATAGACATAAAAGGAAGCTGTCTTTTTGAGGACTCAATTGTATTAGAAATAGGGGGAAGAATTACAGAGAAAAATTACTTATGTTTACATAAGTAATGCATATGAGAGGGAGGAAGCAGTGAAAGGGATATATTTTACTGCCCCTAAAATTAATCTTTAGTATTGCGTATGTTCTGTAATACTCTTGGATATTTGAATACAAACTACCTCACACATTCAAAATTGGAATCTTGCTTCAACTGCCACTTTGGGGTTACCACACTGATCTCAGACTCATAACTACCTTACCCCATTCCTGACTAGGTCCTGAAGCCTATGGTATACGCTGACCCTGACATGTATGTGACCATGTATTTAAGAATGCTCTTAAGTACTTTCAGCTCCTGGTGAAAGAAGAATGTGCATGCTTGGAAAATCAGTATTTGGTACACCATAATAGACAGGATAAAGTAAATCAAAGAAAAAAATCTATTTTGGGGACCAATATAATAATTTGAAATGAGGTGATACATGTCTGGATTAAGATTATATTAGAACTGGAAATGTGGAGGCAACATGTCAAAGTAAATTAATAAGTAGCAAATAGTAAGTGATAAAGGGGAGTAAGAAATATAATTCTTGAGTTTAGTAGATTAAGGATGTGCCTGTAGTGAGGGATGTTGGATGTAGATAGAGGTTTACTTTCGTTTCATTTGAAGAGGATCATAAACTCTGTTGGTGTGTAAAGAAATAAACTGCAGTAGACATGATCTTTTGGTGATTAGACAGGGAAGACATTTTCCACGTGAAACTTTAAAGGTGAAGGCTGAAAACCATATAGTTTATCTCTGAGAAAAAAAACTGATGTCAGATAAAAGATGGTCAAGGAGTGATGGGTGAAGAATGCTGCAATGCAGTGAATGAAGAAAAGCCAGTATAAGAGGGATGGAGAGGTGGGGGAAGGCAGAGCAGGGGGTTTGGGAGGTGAGATGCAAGCTGAGACAAGAACAAGGAGGTCTGGGAAGGCACAGTCCCTGCAGGAAAGAAATGCGAGATTCAGGAAGAGGCTGCTTAAAAGAAAGTAGACTGAAAAAAAGGGACTCTGAGTGGGCACTTTTAAAATAATGGCTTGTTTATACCTGGTTAACTTTCACGTATACAAGAACAAGAGCTCAGGGGGATTATAAAAGTGTGAATACTTTTAGCCCAAATAGAAGCCTGTGAGTTGTGCCGTACAAGGCAAGATAGAGTGTGTGGGAAAAGACAGACTGATTTTCTCTGGGGCTGATTCAGAATGCTTTCAACAGGGGGGTTTTGCTTTGCTGCCTTGGTGGGTACACATGGTTATTACACATAATTAGAGCAACACCTAGATCGGGCAATTATTTATACAGCTCTCCAGTCTATTATTAGCTTCCTCAATGGACTCCACAATTTCTTTTTACCCTTTTGCAGCTTAAAATGCTAGAATACAGTTCCAACTTGGGCCCTTCCATAGTTCTACCATGGGATGGTATGATGCTCTGTCATGTGATAAGAGACAGAAAGAAAAGTGAGCTGGAGGAGGGAAAATACATCACTGATTTATTATTTCTCCAGACAGTCATAGTAGAAGACTTAGAATGAAAAGTTTAAACAAAAATTGTAAGTTATAACAATAATATTGACAAGTATCACTTGAACAGGTTGTTAGAATAACGTTCATGATATAGTGACAGAATTTCACAAATGATTGACTACAATGGTGAAAGGAATAACTTAGAAAACTAAGTCTGCCGATACAAAAAGTCACTTTTACGCCACATTTAGATGAAGTTCTGGTATATGTGTGTACTATTACCTTACTTTCATATCACTGTATTTAAATGTAAACATTGACTAGTGAGCTGATTTAGGAGATTTGCTGTTGCTTTCACAGACTTATTATTTAAAATCTCCTTCAGGTTGGTAACTATATATTCCCGTGGTGATCATACTACCTCACGCTAGAACTTATGTAGGTGTTCAACAAGAGTAGTAATCCCAAACTCTAAAGAGGAGCTAAGACCTTCCTAACTTCTCCTATTTCATCTCTTCTGCCTTTTTCTCTCTTTCACTGGGGTCCAGGAATACTTTACTTATTTTTTCCCTTCTCTTATGCCAAGCTCATTCCAATTTCAAGTCATTTCCCCATTCAGTCCTCCGTCCCCTCCATATTTACATGGCTGGCTACTTACTGTCATTGGATAGTACCTCAAATCTCCTCCTCAGTCCTCCCCGTCCACTATATTGCATGCAAACACACACATGCCCCCCCACACTACCTTCTATTCACAATACTCTTATCCTTATATGAAAGTATCTTTAACATTTCTCTAATGAATTGTATATCTTCATCTATAAGAATGAAAATTATGCAGAGCAGTTACTTGGCCTGGCCTCAGTGTATAGATCAGTTCCTACTTAGAGTCAGGTCTCAGTAAACATTTTTTACATGCATGTCACTTTTTGCCAAGAAAAGTAAAGAACTGTACTGTATGCCTAGATCCCAAGGAAATGTTTCACATTTACATCAATACCATTTTCCAAGTATTTTGTTCATTTCGGCTGACAGATATTGTCCATTTTTTAGTAGCTGGTATAAACATGAATTTTACTTACACAGATGTATTTCATACTACAGAGCCCTTCACAGAACTGAAGAGTATTACAGACACATTACTGAGATGGTAGCAAGTTTGTGTTAATATTACATATATATTAGCTTTTTAGCACCTGAGTAGCATGTGACATGCACATTTACTATTAAGTTTAGCTTAATTCATTGTTGCCGTTTGGTAAATATATTTAAATCAATTCCCAGATTTTGTGACTGATGACAGATGTTGACACACACGTACAGCAGACTTTTGGAGGCCAGAATATTTATTTGTGAATCATTGCATATTTAAACTATCGATGATTGTAGTTAGAAAGCATTTATAATTAAATATGTTCTATATTAGAAAACTACCAAATGCCTAAGCCCAACTGCATATTTTAAATTTTCCAAAGATGGTTGAAAATGTAAGATGGTAATTATCTTTCTCTGATGTGTTGGTGCTATTAAAATCGTATCATGATAACTTATCATTTACATATAAATCTTGTTAAAATTTCAAAGCCCCGTGCTGGAAATATAAGAATAAGTATATTTAATGTAATTGACATAAGATTGCTATTTTCCACAATTTTTCTGAAGGTAATAAGAGAGATCCACTTTTGCTTGCCTCTTCAAACAGCATTTTGAATTCTATCAACATCACACTCCTTTTATCCCCAGTAGCTGAAGTCCCAAAAGACTATCTCACCACAAAAATAACATCTGAAATATCAACTCTATGCATATAAATTCAGTTGGAAGGAGAAAACTCTTAGAGATGTCAATTTTATTACAAACTGTTCCCTCTACATGCAGCTCTGTGAGCGTGAGAGTAGATGCGTGTAAATTAGTGTTTTTCTTTCATTTGCCATTACAACACAAGGCATAAAAGAAACACATAAATGCGAGTACACTATAAAATCAGGAGCTGTCTCAGAAACCGTATACCAATTTATATGTGAATTCTTTATATACCTTAACTTCTAAATTTGCCACAGAGAACCTAGGTTAACAAATAATTTATAGACACTCATTGTCTTAAAGGTCAACTCTTCTTTCTCTTTTTTATTTATTTTTCCTCTTCTTTCTCTTGAAAGCTTCCAAGCCAATCAAGATGAAAAAAAATTAAAAAACTTCTACCTTGCTCTGTTTTTATATGTGAATCAAAACAAAACTAAATGATCGAAGCAGTACCCTGAACCCCATAAATGCATCAATGGACAATGTTATTTTTTAATAAAAAATAATTTTAAAAAATATGTCCGGCCCTTGTCTCTCCTCACTCACAGATATTACGCACATACGATCTTAATAATGATTTTTTTCTCTCTCTTTCTTTCCAGTTTGGGGAGTTTTATTTCAATAGATTTAGGGGGCTCAGCTGTTTTGTTACATGAATGAGTTGTATAATGGTGAAGTATAGGTTTATAGTGCGCTCATCACCAGAATGGTGTACATTGTTCCTGATCACTAATTTCTGGTCCCTCACTCTCCATCCTCTCCTTTTGTTAGTTTCCAGTGACCCTCACACCTCCTTATGCCCATATATACCCACTGCGTAGCTCCCACTTATAAGTGAGAACATGTGGGATTTGTTTTTCCATTCCTGAGATGCTTCACTTAGAGTTACCATCTTCAGTTCCAACTAACTTGCTGCAAAAGATGTTATTTCATTCTTTTTCATGGCTGAGTATGTTCCATGGTATGTGTGTATTTATCATATTTTCTTTATTCACTCCTCAATTGCTACACACTTAGACTGACTTCATATCTTTGCATATTATGCTATAATAAACATTCAGGTAGAAGTGGCTTTTCATTTTTTTTTTTTTAATTTGAGACGGAGTCCCACTATGTCACCCTCAGTAGAGTGCCGTGGCATTATAGCTCACAGCAACCTCAAACACTTGGGCTTAAGTGATTCTCTTGCCTCCTGAGTTGCTGGAACAACAGGCACCCACTATAATGTCTGGCTATTTTTTTGTTGTAATTGTCATTGTTGTTTAGCTGGCCTGGGCCAGTTTCAAACCCACCAGCCTCAGTTTATGTGGCTGGCACCATAAGCACTGTGCTACAGGCACCAACTCAAAAAGTGACTTTTTAATGAAATGACTTCTTTTTTTTGGGTAGATACCCAGTTGTGGGATTTCTGTATCAAATGGTAGGTCAACTTTTAGTGCTTTAAGGAATCTCCGCACTGTTTTCCATAGATGATGTACTCATTTTCATTTCCATTAACAGTGTATAAAAGTTATCATTTTACCTTAATTAAAGTTATAATAATTCACATTGATAAGCATATTTTTACTCAATCCTTTTAGCTCTTCATTTCATACATCCAGTTAGTATCAATGGTAAATTAAAATTAATCCATGGCACATATGTATCCAATTCTTTCTAGTCTCACTATTAATTTCCTGGGTCAGGAACATGTATCTTGACTGTCCTCCTCTCTAATATAGTCCAGAAGGCTCAACAGGAAAGAAAAATAGAATTGACCTGTAATTATGATGCTTATAATTCCAGAACCTCACCATGATTTTTAATTATAGAAATGAGAAAGTTGTACTTTTTAAAATCACACTTTTAAATCAATCATTCTATCATGCCTGTTGCTAAAATTCAAACAATTGTCAAATGTGTAGAAAAGGGATGCAAATCCCTCTTCATTCCCATCCTCTTCTTAAAATACCACTTCCCTCTCAGTTACCATCTAACAATTCTCAACAATTGGGATGCCGTAATATCATATTTAGTTTTAAAGATGTATAGTTTTGTGTATATGTAGAGTAAAATAATTTGTTATATTCTACATAGATACTGGTGTGATGAATTCAGTGTTCTCTTTTAAATAACTACAATTTATGTAGCCACATTTCCACTGGAATAAACAGTATTTTGCTAATAGAAACCTTCATTAACTTAATTGAATGTTATTATTTGGCCAAAATAAGACTAAGATATTAATAAATGTATTCTATTTCAGTTAGAGAACTCATACAATTAAACATTATTAAAACATAGTTTTTATTAAGTGTCTTATTTTATGATAGGCTCAGAATCTAACAGAATCTTAGACTTAATAGTTGCTCAATAAATATTTGAAACATAAATAAATGCAGACTTTTGCCTTCATTTTAATTGCTTTAAAGGACGTGAGGGACATAGATTATACTTTAAGGCACATTTGATACATATATTTTAAAAGTATTGTACAAAATGATCTGCATTGCAATATATATTAACAGAAAAAAAGACATTCTAATTAAAAATATTTTGTCACTTTCTTTATTCTCTTGTGACCTTCCTTTTCTTTCCTGTACAAACTGATATCTGTTATTAAAATGTGGGGATATGTATTTTTTATACCCCCCCACACATGGGTAACACACAATTACATTTAAAAACTTTTGCTGTCCTATGATATGCAATTAACATTACTTAGTATTTGTAGTTTAAAATATGATTTTTAGAATTTATTGCTATCTTTCTCAGAATTTATAAAGGACTCTTACAACTTAACATTTCCCCAATGGATAGTGATGTAGAATGTCTTTTCATGTACTTATTGCCCATTCACATATCTTTTTCAGAGAAATGTCTATTCAGATTATTTGTCTATTTCTAATTAGTTCATTTATCTTTTTACACTGAGGTGTAAGATTTCTTTATATATTCTGTATATGGGTCTTCTGTTATATGTATGATTTCCAAACACTTTCTCCTATTCTGTGGTATTAAAATAAGATAAATAATACCTTTTTAAAAAAATATCTTTTCCTCTATCCATCTTTGTTTCATGGCTGAGACCCTTATCACAAAAATCAGATTAACAAGAGAAAAGCATACAAATTAATTTAGTTTTATATGACATGGGAACCCTCATAAGGAATTACGGGTACAAAGAGTTGAATCTGAGGATTTTTTTAAAAAATGTAAATTTTGATAGAGGGGACAATCATGTAGGAATATAATAAAACAAAGAGTATGCTCTTAATGTAATAAGCTAGGGCAACTTCAAAAGGCCCCCTTAACCAAATCATTCTTTGTATCTTCCCATTTTTAGAGATCAGCATGATCCTTTCCTTCAGGTATGTGGAGGGTCCCTCTCACAGAGGATCTTTCTTCAGGGGAAGTCAAAAATCCTTCTAGGTTTTATGACCTGTTTCAAGGGAGATGGGTTCTGGTTCTGCTGTTTCCTCAGTTTCCTTCAGGTTTAAATTGTTTGCGGTAGTTCATGGGTACTGAACCTCATCAGTAGGTTATCTTTCAATTTGTATTTTTTGTTTCTATTTCAGATTAATATGAGGGTACAAGTGATTAGGTTACATCGTTTGTGTTTGTTAGGGAAAGTTCAAGTTGAAGTTGAGCCTTCTCCCAAGGTGTGTGTGCTATATACCCTTACCTTGTACCCATTAGGTGAAAACTTGCTAATTCCCCTCTCTTCCCCTTTCTTCCCCTCTCTCCCCTTTTCTTCTCTCCTCCCTTGAATTTAATTGTGTTTTTCTCACATGTAGGGGTGTAGTTATTTATCTATTGGTTTCATATTAATATTGTGTACTTTGGATACTTATTTTTCCATTCTTATGATACTTTACTAAGAATGTACTTTAATTCATCCAGTTCATACATAAGATGTAAAGTCTTCATCTTTGCATGGCTGAATAGTATTCCATGGTATACATATCCCCCACCATTTATTAATCCATTCATGAATTGATGGAACTTGCTACATCTTGGTGAATGTGAATTGAGTTACAATGGCAATTATAAATTGAACTGTGATAAACAGTCTGGTGAAAAGTTCCTTATGATAAAATGACTTTTTTTCTTCTGGGTAGATACCTAGTAATGGGATTGTAGGATCAAATGGAAGTTTCTTTGTGTAAAGTATTTTCATTTCTATTTCAAATACTTTCTTCCTGTATATCCTTTCAGATATTTTTTCCCCTTCACTTTATATAGATTGTCTAGTTTGTTAGCGTGGAGCTGTTCATGTACAAATACACTCGTAACCTTTTTAATTTTGAAAAGTTGATTGTTTATTTCCACTTTCCTTTCTGATTTTAGTAAATTGAGTCTTCTCTCTTTTTCCTGGTCAGTAGAGCTATTGGTTTGTCAATATCTTTTAGTGCTCAGGAAGACTGTTTAAAATTACACCCTATTCAATTCCTCCCTGTGCAGAGCTTCAAGGACATAAAAGACGAGAGTTTGGAACCTTCCTAATTTATTTCTGGGTATATGTCCATCCTACTCATATCTACAGAGCCCTACTCATGCACATGGTCTCCTAGATTCACAGAAATATGCTAGCGCTTTTAACATGACCCATAAACATCTTATTCTCTAGCTTACATGGAATATAAAAACTTATTTTAAATGAGAAGTTTAAAATAGCCTCTGGGATGAATTGGAAATATACCATTGCTTTTTTCTATGCTTGTAAGTAAAAGCAACGTACTGTATACATCTCAAAATTAGCAAAGCTCCATTGTAGCATAGTATATAATCCTGTTAAATGATTTATTTTAATACTTGGTTGTTAAGGATAAAAATATTTGTCATTTTTAGAACCATAAAAAATTTCAGAACTAAAACAAATACTTTCTTCCAAAGAAGAAAAGGGAGAGAAAGGAGAGGAAGGGGGGTGAGAAGGAAGAGTAGAAAAAGAAGTCAAAATATAGCATAGTTGGCCTAAAAAAGATGCAAAAGGAATTTCAACTTGGCACTCAAGGAATGTCCTACAGCAACTATGCAACAATCCTAGTGTACAACTAATCTGTTTAGTGATATTGAGAGGCACTATTTTTTTCTTAGCAAATTGATTATTGAATTAAATGGGAATAACAAAACATGAGCGAATGAAAAAATGGAAAATGATTTCCTTCAAAAAAGTTCTCAAGGAATACACTGGTAACTATACTTACATGGTCGTGAAACTATCATCATTGACTTTTCTTTTGGTTTAAAATTATACTGTAACTACTCTGGGTACAAGAAGGAATGGATAGTAAATAAGCATGTGTGCGCGCTCACACACACACCCCTAAGAAGTATAATAAAGGCACATGTTCAACCCCTGTATTAGGAAGCCAATAAGTAAGTTCTAAAATTTTGGAATCCAGAAAAATCATTTAAGAATTGGAGTTCAAAATATCTTCAAGGAAGGAAGATGAAAAAGGCAACAGCAGATGAAATGGAGAATGGTTTTTAACTTGAGGCCTATCTGACTTTTTAGTTTCGTGCAGATATTATTTTTACAGAAATTAAAATATTAAAAATTAAAAAGATAAGAAAGTTTGAAACCACAACATCCTTTAAGTTGGTATTAAAAATAATAAAAAATGTCATATCAGATACCTCGGAGGCCGAGAGTTGTAAATCCCTAATCCTCTATCACCCACTACATGTGTATCGACAGTAAGGAAAGCTTACACTTCTTTTTTATCATCACATTTCTTACTTATTAAATACATGAAAACCTTAGCAAAGCAAGTGCATAATTAAGTAGCTGAACAATTTTTAAATATACAGTCCTAAAAGAACACTAAAAAGGCCCATTTAGACCCTAAAAGATGAGGATAGAAACTAAGGTAAAACAAAAAGCTATTGGGGAAAAAAATGAGTTTGAAAATTGTGAAAAAGATTTCAGAATACCAAAGGAATGGCTGAGTTTTGACTGGGCAATAGAATTGGTTCTAAATTCCAAATGTTAACTATAATGACCCCACTTGGTCTTTTTTTTTTGGGGGGGGGTTGGTTAATCTAATGTAATGCCTACAACATTGGACAATTAAGTTCACAAACTTATCTTAGCACAAGTGATACATAACTCACTGTTGAACATCGGTGTGGTCACCTTCAAAGTGCTTCCCTCTGCCATCTGGTGACTGGGGTGATATTCACCAATGAGGTATATAGCACTCTTTTACTACGATGAGTTCATGAACTTAATTATCAGGCCTCATGCTAGGATAGTTCTGTGGCCATTCTAGAAAAAGATTTCCAAAATTGCTTTTTTTTGTTTTCCCATGAAACTTTGTTTTAGTGGGTCTCAAAATTCTGTGACAGATTTGTGGTCATGTTGTTTCCATTAAAAAGTACTGATTTTAAAAACAAATAACTTAAAACTGCCACACAAAAAGAAACAAATGGTCCACAAACATTTTCCTTTCCTTCTGAAGGGTTTACGATGCATTGTTATCATTAACCAGTCTTTTACTATTAAACTTAAATGGCCAATTGAAACAAACAGTTCTGAGACCATTCTTCCACTACCGATTAAGACTGGTGTGTCAGGTATAAGAGATAATATTCATTTAGCCTTCTGAGCTTTCTGGGCAGACTTGGTGACCTTGCCAGCTCCAGCAGCCTTCTTGCCCACTGCTTTGATGACACCAACAGCAACTGTCTGTCTCATGTGATGAACAGCAAAACGACCCAGAGAAGGATAATCTGAGAAGCTCTCAACACACAGGGGTTTGCCAGGAACCATATTGACACTGGCAGCATCTCCAGATT